>BQNB010082436.1:0-29326 GCA_026074375.1 Tanacetum coccineum
TGAAGCTCTTGCGATCGAAGGACAAAACCGCGAGCACGAGAGGCTGCAAAATCCGGGCAATCCTGGACAATAAACCACAAAACACAAAAACACGGATAATGGAAGAGGCGAGCCTCAATACAACACACAACACTTATTAGCAAATAGAAAGAAGATAGAATGGATAAGCATAGGTTGCCACCCACGAAGTGCTTGTTTTTGTTAACCGAGTCTTGAGCCTGACTCGACCTCGAATTCATTGTCCATGGGGAAGCAAGTGGAAGATAAAATCTCCATCGGACTTTCATTCAAGTGGTTTGGATAAACATTGAATTTCATGAAAGTTCCACTCCGATGAGATACACCCGACATAAAAGAATGATAAATGGAGATGCCAGGGTCAAAAATGGTATCTTCATTCCCGGAGGAGAGAAGATATGGAGGAGCAACGGGATACGTGAGAAAAGGAAGAAAGATCCATACAACATAAGCGAAGAGAGGAGATTTTGCCTCATTTGAAGAAAGGCTTCCAGGATTGAAATTTTTTTCTTCATTTTCGGATGAAAATGGGAGCAAAGTATCAAACACTGGAGAAAGAGGATCACAGATGAATGAGATAGAAAATTCATTCGGTGATAAAAATCTTTTGGATTGGACTCCAATGAATATCCCTGGATCGAAAATCTTGTTTCTAGTTCCGGAAGGAAAAGAAACTACAAGGTTAGATCCGAGGGAATCACTAGAAAGAGTGAAATTTGAATCCAGATGAAGGGTGGGATGGGTGGGTAAAACGTTAGGCACATGAACTCTCGTTGGATTATCAAAAATATCCTTCACCACATCCATAGTAAAATCCCTCCGAATCGGGTTCACTATCACAAAAGAATGCTTCATAATCTGGAAGAGATAAATCAGTATAAGAAGTAGGATTGCCACTACTTTTATCTTCCAAATTAAAGCAGAAAATCTCGGATTCAGGTAAAGAATTATCAGAAGTGTCGGTCTCCTCCAAGAAAGAGTAAGGAAATAGGGAAGGAGACTTGAGTACAAAATCAGTAGATGGAGTGGGATTGTCCTTTAATGCTTCGATCTTAGCAATAAAAATATTGATATTCAGTAATTTCTCACGAAGAATATCGTCCTTGATTGTTAGAAGAATATCAGTATCAATCACTCCATCTTCTGGGTCAAAATTCTTCACATCCTTTAAGCTGACGAGCTCAGAATTAGGAGGTGATGCCTCAACATAATCGATGTTGTCAATAGAGAAAGAACCGTCATCAGTTGAAGTAGAATCATTGTTAGAATCGGAGAAATCCTCAAATTGATCTTTTGAAATGTCAAGAGGCGGAGAATTATCACGAAAAGGCACATCACACATATTGTCGGGAATACCCTCGGACTCACTTGGGATTGGGACAAGGTCCTCAACACTAGACTTTATTACTTCATCCAATTCCCTTGCCGGAATAGTGTCAAGATGTTCATCCTCCATTATGAGAGAGTCAACGGGCTTCTCGGTTGACAAAACGGGTGTGATTGCAATACACGGAGGAAGTTTAGAAATTTCATAGTGGTAGAAGGCAAGACGATTCCAGTTCGGAGTATTAATAAAATCTGTCAGCTCCTCACTTATGATTTGCACATCATTAAGAAGTTTACGAAGTAATTCTTGTATATCCTCTGGTTGATGTTGCTTTTCTTTACAAGCATGCTTAATTTCAAAAAAATTCTCCTAAGCTAGCAATAAAACCTTTGGCGTTTCTCTAAAAGATATACGATTAAACTTCTTTAAAAAGGTTTGTATAGATTCCATTAGGTTTTCTCTAGCTTGCAACATTTCCACACTCGTTTCTTGAGGAGGATGATGAATGACGGGATACTGCGGGGGTTGAAATTGGTCAAAACCGGAAGAATTAGAATTATCAAAATTTTGGTTCATCGGTTGACACTGAAAAGTCTCATGAGGACCCCCGCAATTTTCACAACAAGGTTCATAGAAGATCACTTGTTGACATTGAAAAGTCTCATGCGGGCCCCCACAGCGGGTACAACAAATATATTGTTGTTGAAAACTTTGAAAATTTTGTGGGAAATTAAAGTCTTGATTGTAACACGGTTCCGGATTATAGATAAACGGAACTTGAGGTGGACAATCGTGACCATAATGAGCATCGTTCCCACAAAACTCATAAGAATACGTCGGGGGTTGTGGAGGTGGGTTAGGAGAATCATCCACAAAATTAAGCTTGGAATCATAAGTGAATGAATTTTCATCTCCAGAATAGCATGACAGATGAAAACTTGGCAAAGTTTGTGGGAACTCATCAACGTTTTGATTGTAGCATGGTTCCGGATTAGAGATAATCAGAACTTTCGGTGGACAATTATAGCCATAATGAGCACCATTCCCACAAGACTCACAAGTACATCGTTGACAAAAGATACCGTCTAACGAATCACCACACCCGTAACAACAATGGTGGTCAATATGTGGAGGACTTTGTGAAGAATTTTCACCGGGGTCCTGATTGAAGACGAATGGCTCTTGAGGTGCATTAACAACATTAGTATTGTCATTGGATGGCTCAGAAGTGTTTAGAAAATCTTAGAAAATTCCATTTTCATCACAAATTGTAAACCAAACTTCCTTTAATTTCTTTCGTAATAGAGCACATTGTCGACAATATAAACCATCAATCGGGTTTTCACACTTGGGATAATTATGAGGGGGTCGTTGAGACGAGTCGGGTGTTTCATTAGGATCACGAACAAACTTGTCTACGAAACCCCCTTTAGAACAACCACGTGATTTATTGTACAAAGCTCCACAAGACGAATATTCTTTAATCGGGTAAATAGGATTCAAACGAAAATTGAGTGACGCCATAAGAATTAAACATATAGAGGGATAAGAAGAAGAATTAAATGGCAAAGAGGTTAAAGGAGATTATTTTTGGTTTTTCGAGTTTTTTAAACAACATATTTTATTAAAGGACAAAATGAGACTGAATAACTTAAACCAATAATCAACTTGTTTCACGGTAGCTCTCAAAAAGAAAAACGCACAAAGGAGCGGAGGAGCGGGAAAGCGCGAAGCTATTAAAAACCTTTTCCTTTCGGGTCGTAGTTCCTTGGAACAACCCTCCGTATACCCCTCTTATAGTTTGTTAATCTCTTAAAGGTGAGCCGTACTTCACAAGTGACACAAAGGCAAGTTTTAAATTTTTTGTTGTATTTCAAATACTTTAGGAAAAGTATTTATGATTATTTGATAATATATTCACAAAAATAGAGAAAATAAAATATTTTTGTATTTTTATATTTTTATAACAAGAAAATAACTTCACAAGGAAAGGTCTTCAAGGCACAACAAACTTCAACTCAATAATCGTCTCACGACCTACCCGGCAACGCCGCCAAAAATTGATTTGTCGCTTAATATATATAAATATAATATAATATAAATATATAATAAGGATAAGATCAATAATAGATATAAATATTCCGTGAGGCTTTTAAGAAGATTTTTACTTTTATTCAAAGTAAAAACCTAAAAAACCTTCCCGGGTCGTGTCCCGACGAGGCGTGAATGTGAGAATCGAGAGTCAGTTTGTGGAACAATGCTTGAATAATCAAATTTAGATTGGGTTTTCTATTTATATGGGAAAAAGCAAGTAAAAGGCAATCTAAACTAAAAACAAAATCAAAAACGAATTTAAAAACGCGAAAAACAATAACGGGATCAAAACCCGTACTTTAAAAACCTAAACTCTACAAATTTAACCTTACGAAAGCAAATTTAATTTTCCTAAGTCCTAAATGATAAAAGAAATTTTTAAAAAAAAAGTAATATATTTTTTTGACGTTTATTTTATTTATTATGAATTAAAAACTGATTTAATCTAAAAAATTAATTAAAAATACTAAACTAATTTGGAAAAATCTAAAAAAGTGCAAGAAAATACTTTAAGCTATATAGAATGCAAGAAAAATAAGAACTATGAAAAACAGCTTATAAATAAGCTGTAAATAAGCCCAAAAGGGCTGAAAGCTTAAAAAGGAAAAAGGTGTTAAATAATTAAGTGAGTAAACCATGACCAGATGGCCCTACTAGTACTGGTGGTAGTGTGTGCTGGTGTTAAATATGCTTGGTATGATAAAGGGGTGGTCATAGGTTCGACCCCTATGGCCTCTCCTTTTTTGAAAACATTTTTTTTTTGATTTTTTTTAAAACTTATAAAATAAGCTAAAATAACAAACTTTAAAAAAGACACTTTTTACAAAACTTGACAATAAGCCAGAAATAAGCTATGAAAAGTTGATAGACTTGGTTTTTAAGCTATTGGGCATAACAAGCTAAAACATTTGGACTTTTTGACTCAATAAGCTAAAAGAAAATTTAAAAAGCTAAAAACAGATGTAACCCTAAACTTAATAAGCACTTATGACAGGAAATAAGCTAAAAGAAAAAGCTGAAAAGCACCCAAAAGTATAAAGTCGGCAGATTCTAAGGACACATTTTAAAGGGTTTATATCTAATTTTAAGCTAAGCTACAGGACAAATAAGCAATAGGAATAAGCTAAGAACTAAAAACAGATTTAGTTTTGACACTAATAAGCACATAAAAACAAACCTTAATCAAATAAGAAAAATAACTAAGCTAGAAAAAGTTGAATGAAAAAGGGCAGTCTAGGCTAGATATATGTTTTTGGTCTTTTCAATGAGGAAAAAAATTGCTAATTGCAGGCTTAGAAAAGTGCTAGCAAATAAAAGTTAAAACCCAAATTAAGCTCAAACAGATTGAGAAGGTACTATAATCAGCTTATGCTATAAAATCCAAACCTTATAACAACTATTAGCTGACCTAAATTTGTGAATCAAAAAGGACTTTTAAAACTTTGAAAATAATACTTAAACACTTAAGACATATTTTGACTAGCAATCACAATGACAATTGCACACTCACTCTAACATATATCTACTGCATTATGGAATCAAATCAAGCATGAAATAAACACCAACAAGCCTCCAATCAAGATCTAAGCTAATAAGTTATTTGGACAAGCACATGAATACACATATTTGAGCATTTAGTTAAATAGACTTAAAAGCTTAACTAAACTTGATTTAAACTTATTAAAAATAACATCTAGACTTAATTAAGGCTTGGTAAAACTGACTTGAGTGCCTAAAGATAGCATGAACACTATTTGACCCATTTTAGGTCCTTATCCTAAACACTCCTTAAGAAATGGATTTGCAATTTCTAAACTACAAAAGTTGATTTAAGCTAAGAAAAGTAAAAAGAGATATATCATAAGGAAAGTGGTATCGTGTATAAGCACTAGTCAAATTTATATAGGTATAGTATAAATCCCGTGATAATTTTTCCCAATTACTTCTCAAACAAGAGAAATAAAAAAGGTAAAACCTCACTTAAGAAAACACAATACGTATATTTTTAACCGGGAAGTATTTTTCTCCTCGGGTCGTATCCCAACGAAATCGTGACTTGAGATTTGGGAATAATTCAGATTCGAGTCAAGAATGGGTAAAGGATTTTTGACTTTTGAATTACACTACAAATATAATAGCACAAACTAAAAACAATTAACTAGAACGAAATTTTAATACTCGAAAATTAAAAAAAACGTGAACTAAAACTGAAATTTAAAATCTAAATCATTACTTTCAACAAATTTTATACCTAAAAATCAAAAATTTAAAAAGAAAATTTTAGGAAAAAGAATTAGAATTTTTTTAACTATTTTTGAATTTTTTATGAATTTCCAAAGAAAAATGAATTACTAAAAATAAACTTTTTCTAAAAATTATCACTAAAATTCTACTTTTATTTTTCAAAAATATTAGAATTAAAAAGAAAATTTTAGGAAAAAGAATTAGAATTTTTCAACTATTTTTCTATTTTCTATGAATTCTTTAAGAAAAAGAAATTACTTAAAATCTATTTTAATTCCTAGAAAATACAAATTTAACTGGAAAAATAAAAAAAACTGTTTTTATCTACTTAAAATGTGCAGAAATCAAATGGAACAAAAATGCCCAATTTTTATAAAGCAATTCAAACCTAATTTTACTTATTAAAGTATAAACCCTAATTTTTTAAAACTAAAATTAAAAATATTAAAACTATTTTATTAAACCTAAAAAGACAGTGTTGAAAGTGCAAATAAAGAAAGTAAAGGGTAGGCGGGATAACTGTATAGATTTTACACTATAATGAAAATGTGTAACCTCTAACTATTAAGAAAATACCAATTAGACCCTACGATATGGCTTATTTTTGGCTTATTTAAAAAGTGAAAATGAGCAAAAACTTAAAACTACAAAGTTATTCATGAGCTTATTCTCTACAACTTTAACAAAGACACTATGAACTTTTGTCTACTAAATAAGCTAAAAATTAAGCATCTCAAACTGAGCAACAGAAACTTAGGTTTTGCTAACTTTTCTAGAATTTGGCTTATTTCTTGCTTAATACTAAATGAAAATGAAAACCACAAGAAGCTAAATGAAGCTTGTAATGTGTATTAAGGATTTCTAAAAAGAAATAAGCTACAAATGAACAAGAATAATAAGAAATTTGTTATTAAAAAGTGAAGATTCAGGTTTAAAACTGAAATTAAGCTAATCCTTATAAGCTAATTAGCTTATTTCTAATTCCTAGAAACTAACTTTTTGGAAATAAACTCTATTATGATTATTGAGGAAATCTAGATAAAAGGCTTTTTAAAGTAACAACTAGAAATAAGAAATCAAAAAGAATGAAAGCTAGAAATCTAAGGTGCTGCTATACTACTTTTGCAGGTACATTAAGCTAATCTAAAAGCTTGAAAATGAAAATTAAATGATGAATTTTAAAGAGCTAATAGAGTACAATTAAAATGCTTAATACTAGATTCTAACTCCTAATTAAAAGTGCTAGAAAGAAGCTCTAAAAATGATAAGCAACAGCAGTATTAACTAAGTTAATACTGCCTTTGCTGATGTAAATGACCAAAACTAACTTGCAGGCTAAATTTCTAAAGTGAGAACTTGTAAAAACAACTAAAAATAATTGTATTCTAGTGTTCTCGAACTCAATGTGAACTATAAATGCCATAAAAATCCTTAATTCTTAATAACACTTTTCACTTAACTCAATGCACTGGTGCTAATCACTATTTTTAAACTATAAACTTTGAAATTCTACAAATTAATTCTTAAAACCTATTTAAAACTTGATAATACCACTTAATACAACTGTCCTATGTGAATTTACCAACTAATATTGACTTTAAAAGTCAAAAACAACTTAATCCAAACACTACTTATTCTAACTGTCACAAATGAATTTTGACTTAAAATCTATTTTAAAACTAGAAATGCTTAAACCTTATAGCTACTCTTACTTTAACTAAGCTAATTAAGCTAATTGATCACTAAAAACTACAGCTTATTAATGAAATTAAGCTAGTTACTCAGCTAGCTTATATAATATTATTTATGTACTGTATTAAAAGCATATGAGAACTAGATTGAATTCATAATACAATTAATTATATACTGTTTAATTATCTTTTCTATAGTAATACTATTTTGTATTCTGTGATTATTAAGCACACACAAAAGAATAAGCTTCATGAAATAAGCTAAATGTAAATGCTAAAATGAAATTCAGAATTTGAAACCTGAGATTTAAGTAGTCTCAGAACTAGCCACTCTTGTTGAGTGAGTGGCTTCTTCACAATCCTAATGGCTCCTAGCCTCTAAACCTTTAAGCTATAAGCTCAATAAGCTGAATTTAGCTTATTCTTCATAATGCTTCCAATTTTGAATGAACTTGAATTCAAATGAACTTTATTGAATCAAAATAAGCAAAATCAGTATCTAGAAAGCCATTAACCAAATTTGAACAACTTTAGAAAATGAGAAAACAAAATAAGCTATTTTGAGCTTATTACAAGCTTAATGGCTAAAAACAGCTTAAAACTTGAAAACTTCAAAATGAAATCAACTCAAATAGCTTTATTGCTTAGAAATGAAGAGTACAAGTGAAGAAACAAGTAATACAACTGAATTTAAAAGTTTAAAAGCTTAATTGAAAAACGATGAACAGTAACGAAAGCTATAAAGGAAAAATTACAAAGTAAACTGAAAAATTAACTAACTAAAAATTAACTAACTACAACTCTGAATGCTTGAGCTTCTATTTATAGAGAAATATCATCAGAAGATGAGAGCTTCACTCATTTCTAGCCCTTGGATCTTAATCATTTGAATTTAAACCGTTGATCTTGAATGGTGAGGTGTTCGGGCCAATAGGATGTTGCCACGTCATAGAAATGACGTGGAGGTGGAGTAAATACGAGGTGGTGTGAGCTTTTAGAGACGGGAGAAGGATTTTTGTGAAGTTGGGTTTGTTACGAATTTGGGAGGGAAAAGCTATTGTAGGGTGGTTAGGAGAAATTTGACCCGCGTGTGGTTTTGAATCTTTGGCCTATTTGCAAAAGTGGTCCTTATGTGTTTTCCTGATTCAATCAGTATTACGGTCGTATTCAGTGAGTTTGTAATCGACAATAATGGCCCTTGTAGTTGCTATCTTCTTTTTCCTTTTGATAAATCAACTCTCTAACTTTGTCATCTTTGGTCCTTTGACTTCAAAATATCCAAATGAGCCCTTGAACTTTGAAAACTTGTCATTATTAATCCTTTGACTTCAACTTGTTCTTCATTGACTTTCTTTTCTTGTATCGGGCTGATCCGGCTTTTGAGATTGGCTTTCATTCTTCACTCTTGTCTTGTTCTTCATTTCTTGTACGGTTTTTTGGTCGTTCTTTGACTTCATTTTGTCTTATCGACCTATATATCCGCTACTATAGTCACAAAAGCACATTTTAAAATTTTCTATAATTTTGAGCTTTATTTGGCTTTTATTGGCAAAATCCCGAGTATTTAATGTATACAAATTTGCAATTATCAAAAAAAGTAAAAGACAAATACGCTTAAAAACTACAAGACTAAGACACAATAATCCATCTTATATGCATAATTAAGAGACTAATAAGCAATTTTTAAGAAAATTATGAAAATTATTAAATTACATTGGTCATAGCGTTTGATAGAGATTCTTAACACCAATCACCTTCTAGCTAACCTAAATGCTTACCATTAAGCACAAAACACCATAAGCCATCCAGTATTGCTGATCTTACCAACAATGTGACAAAAACAGCAACGCCTTTTTGCATTTGATACTTGTCTGAGATGTTGGGAACTTTTTAGTGAGTGAGTAAACACTTATAGAGATAAACAGCTTCATAAGTGTGAGCTTATAGCTTTATAAATCATTCCTGAATTTTAGAATTTTCAAATAAAACTTACTAACTGAAACTTTAAATTAATTAGAACAAAGAATTATATTCTAAATAAGGCCTTGAATTACTAAAAACCAGACTTTATTAATAATAAAAACAGTACATTAATTTTTAAATTAAGAATACATAAAGTAATTATATGCTACACTAAAAAAAAACTAAGAATGTTTCATCTTGGTCTCATCTTTTTTATAAGCTGGCGTCTTTGTCTTCACCTTGGAACCTTCACGTATAATGAATCTCAGCCCTTTGATTAACCTTGGAGCCCAATCTGAGTATTCTTGTCCCTTGATTGACTTTTGGCGCCCAAAGATATAAAGTGTGACCACTGATTGCCAACGTGGCTAGGCATCATGTGATGGGGGGGACCAAAGGGTAAACATGTGAAGTGGGTTTGACTGTTGCAGGGTAGGGTTGAGAGTGACAGATGAATAGTGTGGGGATTGGGTTTGGCGGGAAAAGGATTTGGGTTTATAAGGTTTTAAGCAGGGTAATGTGGTAAGGATGAGTGGTGTTAGGGTGTTGGGTATGGAGGGACCAAATGTGTTAGTCCCTAAGGACTTATGGTGTAAAGGGGTAAAGGGGTAAAGGGTTATGTGGGTTAACAGAGTTAGGTTTGTGTAATGGGCCGGTTAAGTATCAAAAAGAGATTTGGGCTTATAATTTACAAAATTGGAATTTTAGGGCTTATGATTTAATAAGTAGCTTATTGGTTGATCCAGGCAATAAGATGGGTGTAGGTTGGTCCTGTTAGATTTTCTTCGGTTTCGTATTCGGTTTTTGGAATTAGTTGACCTTGTTTGGGTTGACTTTGACTTTGGCTTTGACTTTTTTACGCTTTTCCATTCCGTGCTTGGTTTTGTCCGTTTTGCTTTGTTTTTTGTCTTTATTTGAATATTAGTTACATGCACAATACAAATAGCAAAACACACATATCTTTGGCATTTTATGTCCGTTTTTAGTCATTTAGGCTCGTTTTTATACGCAAAAGGTATGTTTAATTAAGCACATACCACAATACTAACTGTGTACAAGCAGTAATAACTACTTAGAATATTTTCTTCGTTCTTCATCAGCAGTACTAAGTTACACTAACAGTACTAACTGTATGCTAACAGTTATAACTTTACTCAAGCAGTACTAACATAAACTAGCAGTATTTAGTTACACTAACAGTAGTAGCTTTTATACTAGCAGTAGTAAGTACTTAGTAGAATTTATTCTGTATTTTAAGCAGTCTTAACTTCCAATAGCAGTAGTAATATATACTAGCAGTAGCAATTAGCAGTAGTAACTTTATACTACCAGTACTAACTAGTTAGTATAATTTTCACTAATATTACTAACAGCATTAAGTTATGCTTAACAGCAGTAACTCTAACATTAGCAGTAACAACTCCAATAAGTCTTTTAATCCTAACAATCCTCCCCTAAACTTGATGTTCATCTTCTGAATCTTCAAGTTTCTTGATTAAAAGCTTAATCTTCACTAGGAGGATGTATCCAAACACTTCAATTCTTCTTGACCTGCTTTATCATGAGCTTTAAGAGTTGATAGCACATCTTAATCTAATACTCATTTTGAAGCTTCTTGTTGAGCATCTCTGTGATTGTTGCAGGTGTAAGAGGGTACTTTTTCTCTACCAGCATAAAGATATACATGTTTTAAAATCTCACAAAATGCACTCTACATGAAGAAAATAGCTTCCAAACTGTTACTTTGTATCCTCTTAGATTCCTCCATACTTTACTTTCTACATCAGGTTCAAACATTACTTTCAGATCTCCTCATAACACTCTTTCATAACCCTCCTTTGGCCTTATATTCCCATGTTTAGCTTTAACCAAATTCCAGAGGTTTTCTAAGTCTTCTCTATTAATATTTTGAAGCATCTGAATCATTGATGAGTATCTTCTTGAACTTCCATCAGCTCTTATCAATTGAAAGTATCCCATCTTTCCTTCTTTGATGATCTTGTAATCAACAATAGTTGGAGGCTTAGTGGTTAGAGGTATAGCATCAAATACTAATTCTTCATCATCAAAAACAATCTCCATATGCTTTTTCATCTCTGCTTCTTCCTAGTCATCATCCACTTTAGCATCATCTATCTTCTGCTTCTTAGCTACTTCTTGTTCTAGCTATGTGTCTGCTCTCTTAGAACTGCTCTCTTCTGCTATTGTTTCATTGTATTGTTCTCTATCTTTCACCACTTTAGAATCCATAGGAACAAATGAATTTACCCTCTTTATTTCTATATCAAACAACTTCTGAATCTCATCATAGCTTCTGCTCTTTAGCTGAGTGTGTTTATATCCAGCTATGTGTTTCAGATAGGTAGACATTTGATTCCTCTTTTAAGCTTTGGTTGGTGGTTTGTTTCTCTTTTCTTGAGCTCTTAATGCTACAAAGTGTTTCTTTCTTTTGTCCATAAGCTCTACAAACAGTTTTGATCTTTCTTCAATGGTCAATTCTCCATGTTCTTCTGCTTGTAGTCTCTGAGCTAACTCATATTCAGCATCAATCATAGCTTGAGTATTATCTCATGAAATTAAGTTAGCCTCTTCTTCTCTTTGTCTTGCAAGCCTCTTTTCTTCTTCCAATTCAGCATCTAATTTAGCTTATAGCTCTTAAGCAACCTTCTCATCAAACATAATCTGATCCTTCTTCTTCAAAGGTTTTTCAGGCTTAATCATTTTTTCTTTTCCTTTGTCTTTAGCCTGTGGAAGTTGTTGAGGAGTAACAATTGGTATTGGTGTTGTTGTTGTAGATTCACTTGGCTTTTTGAAAACTATTCCTTTTGCCTTAGGTTTTGAAGTCTTTATCTGCACAAGTACTTGAGCTAAAGTGACTTCTTCAGGAATAATTGTTGCAGCAGTACTAATGGTAGTAACTACTTCACCAGCAGTAGTAACTGGATCAGCAGTACTAACTTCCTTTTCAGCAACTTCTTTTTCAACAACCACTTTTTCACCTTGTAAATCATCATTTACATCAAACAACATGTCTTCATCATTCCTCCCCTGAGTCTCATCAACTAATGTAACCTCTGCATCTTAGTCAATGTCAGCAATCTTCCTCCATTGTTTGGATGCATCATCCTGATCACCCAAACCTTCATCTTCAGAGGATTCTATTCTTGCAGATAAACCAACCCTGTATAACCTTTTAAGCTTTTGATTTCCTGACCTTTTCTTCTTCTCAAGCTTCTTGACCCTTCTTTTCAAGCTGTCAATCTCTAGTGCTTGATTGGTCTTTGTAGTCTCTAGAGCAAGAACTCTTAATTGTAATTAGATACAAATTTCCATCAGTTCATTAAGTTTTAGACTGTCCTCCCCACTTCTAAGTGTGTTAACTCTTAAGAGAGGTAGATCATTGGACTGTATAGGTACATCTTCCTCAGTTTCATCTGCCACAGACTCTGTAGGTTGAGGAACCTCAGTATCCTTCCTCTGTTTCCTCATATACTATTTCTTTTAAGGTCTTGATATAGATGGTTGAGTAGTAGTAGATGTGTAATGGGGATTAGTAGGAACTGATAACCCTCCACCCACTTCTTCAGGAGCTTGAACCATTTTAGTTTGAAATAGAGGGGTGACCCTACCAGAAAAGCCATTTCCTTCCTTCTTCATGTTAGCAAAAATATTCTTTATGTGACAGGGTGCATCAAAAGTTTTGTTGTGATGAGACATATCACCAACTTGTTTATCTAAGAAGACTTATCACAAATCTTGGAAACATTAAAAATTTAACTCCTCCTTCCAAGGTCTTCATCATATTATCAAAAATATACTTGGAAAAGTTGAATTTTTGATTTGTGGCAAGACAGATGATAGCAGATGCAATAGTGCTACTAAATTCATTCCAAGTTGTAGTCTTAGCACTAAGGCATTTTAGAATTGTGTGGATAATAAATTTCCATTGAGGTAAAAATAAGCTTTATAGAATGTAAGCTTTTGTGTAAGATTATTATACCTCACAAGTGTCAGCTGTTCAAAATTTGTAGCATTAGGAAGACACTCAATACCTTTAGCATCTTAAAGTCAAAGATCTCTCTTTATTGTTGCTTCAGTGATCACAACCTTCTTCTTATCCACTAGGGCTTGTATCTGACGTTCCCCATTAACTGTCTTGGCCTTGGCAGGGTTTATGTTTAGAGAGTATATCAAAGTGTAAAATCGATCGAATGAGTGATTGAAACCCTTAATCGAAGTATTTATGAATTCACCCTCAACAGCATTAACGTGCGCTAGAAGTTGTAAGTTTATGCCTAACAGCATCAACTTTCAACTGGCAGTAGTAAGTAACCCAGCAGTAGTAACTCAGTAGTAAGTTAAGCCTAACAACATTAACTTATACCAACAGCAGTAAGTTTATGTCTAGGAGCATTAACTTTTAACTGGCAGTATTAACTTTGAGTCACCAGCATTAACACTAATTCTATTCCAAATAGCTTTACCATAACCAAATTTGTAACACCCCCAAATTGGGTCGCAGCGGAATAAGGGTCCGGGGCGTGTTACTTCAAGATCAATAGCACAAGATATATAAGAACGACACAAAAAGTCGTTTAAAATGATACATTGGATTTAATTGAAAGACTTAATACAAAAGCATATAGCTTTACTTGTCCATTGTTGAATATTACAAAAGTTGACAATACATTTCCCAAAATATGATGCACCTAAATCTTTAAGCGTGCAATCCAAAATATAACCCAATGCATCCCTGGCATCCCATGCCTATTGATCTCCTGAAAACATTGCTTAAAAACGTCAACAAAAATTGTTGGTGAATTCATAGGTTTGATAAATCATAATATGCAGGACCGCAAGACTTTTAGTGATAATGCAACACATGCAGATCTCACAAAACTAGATTACATTTACACTAAGCTCATGACACTGAAGCTCGACGATCTTTCTTGCAATTAAACTATATATTGCAATTTCTGCCCGATTAGATGTTCAACCCGAAAACATCCCAAAATTCGACATGCTATACGTTCATTCCCGGTGATAGCTAGTCACCCAAACAGGGAGGTCGTTTCCCCAAATAGATCTATTAAATAACATTCGTGCTCACATAATGTAATTCCCAACTACATCTATGCAATTGACAGTTCATGATAATGGGCTTAACTGGGTTATCGCTACTTAGGCAACATGTACTCCAATACATGCGTCCAATTTATAAAATAAAGCATGTTTTCAACCCCATAATTATCAATCATTGAAACCATAAAAATTGTGGGGCTATTAACTCACTTGAGTTCAGATAATCATTTATATAGCAGATAAGCGTCCACGTAAAAAAGATCCGAATGCAACTAAATTATCATTAGACGAAAGAAGTACCAAGTACTAGAATCTAATCTTATAGTTTGTTTTAACTCGTACAATCGTTCAGGCTATCATAATTAGAGAGGTCAATGGACATGACTTTTCGAGAGTTAGGACACTTTAAATCGAAATCCAACAACTCGTCGAAACGCCATCCGAAGAGGCTCATTATGAAAACTCCCTAGTAATATAGTACGTTGATAACCACATAAAATTCCTAAAAGGCTTAATACACCAACTGGATGGTTTTTGGAAAATAGTGTTTAAAAAGTAAAACTTTATAATTACCGTTTAAGTAAAACTGGCGTAACTTTTGCGTCTTAAACCCGATTCTCGCGTTTCTTATGTCCATCTTTTCAGTAATTTAAGATGGGTTATCGATATTTGACATTTTCATAAAATTTTCCCACTGATGAACATAACTTTTACTGTTCATGACAGACGTTGTTTCTATAAATCGTATTTGTCGTCCGTAAACCCTAAACTCGTAATTTATTCGTTATAGCTCCGTTTTTAATGATCTTTCGAGGACTTTTCTCGATTTGAAAGTTCTATATTTTAGGAGTTTTACAAAAATATTAAATGTCGTCATGAATATTAACTTTTATAAAAATATTTTTATAAAAGAATTAATTGTCGTAAACTTGCGAAATTCATAACTCGTTCAGTTATTAATATGAAAAAATTACGATTCTTATCAATTTAGAATCCTAAAATAGCATTATTTATTAAAAATAATAAAACTACTGTTTGGAACATTTTAAAAAAATGTTTTAACTAAAAATGATATTACGACTCGTTATTAACGTATAACTCAATTTAACGTAACTTTTATCGTTATAAAACCGTTTAAAAGTTTGTCCTACCTTTTCGAATCGTCGTGAATTTGTTTATCTTATAGAAAACAATAAATAAGTATGGTAAAAATTCTAATTTTGGACAGTAATCTTTGCTCTAAGCCTTGTTGACTCCATTGTAACCTGTTCTTTATACTTACTACTTATGTATATTATTTCCCAAGTACTCCATATATCATATATATTATAAAATACATTACATATATTAGATGTCCATTGTCCAAAGTCTAGTCCTCTATATGTTTCAGTTAACCAAATTTAACAAAACCATGATAATACTTAATATCATAATTATTTACTATAAGTACTTTATTTTACTAGTTTTATGTCATAATCATTTTTACCCATATAACAATGGTGTACAAGTATCATTCTTTCCATATGACTTTTACTTTTTAGTGTTCTATTAGCATGATAAAAGTCTATAAATCAATATTAAACATGTCTTAGGAATTTTCATTAGTTGAAACCTAATTATGAAACTACAAAAACCTAATTCATCCAAGATCATTTTTACACTAGAAATAACTTGATAACAATATTGTCTCATCCTTGCTTATAACATTATGAAGAAAATAACACCCATAATATAAAAGTGTTTAAAATAACCCATTTCAAGTAAAACTTCATTTTTATTATAAAACCTAAATGGTGATTAACTAAATACAATAATCATGTGCATAATAATGAAAAATAGCAACATAAAGAGTTTATAATGGACCTTATGATTGAATGAGATGAGATGAGTACAAGTACTAACCCTTGTTTAGCCACAAAAACCAAGCTTAGGCACTAATAAACCCCTTAGCTTTCCTAAACTAAACCCTAAACTTTATTTTACTTAGAAAATGAATTGGAAATGGTTATTCAATGCTTGCAAATTGCCTTAGTATACCTTAGAATAGATGTATAAAGAAAGTGTATGGATGTAGAAAATTTGTATGGATTTGGTTTGAGATACGTTTTGGAGCCTTGAGCTCTTATGTGCCAAAAGAAAGTTTGTTTTGATTTTTTTTGTTAAGTGAGTATTGCAATTAGAATACTAGCTCTTTATGTAATGTATAAAGTTAAGAGAAGTAATGGGTCTAGGAATTCAATCGAAAGTGTGCAAGTCCATGGTTCATTAGTCTTTGGTATTGCCACACGAGTTAAAAGTACAAGTATGGTATTTACTTACCTGAAGTATGGTACTCATTTGACCAGTTTGCAAGTCTTATGACTATTACATGACTATATTTGTATATATGCAAGTATTTCGGCAAACAAAAAAAAAACAAAGAATTATACTATATATTATGTAATATTTATGTAAGGGGTAAAAAGTTGTATTTTTGAAGCATAGGAGAGAGTTTTGGTTGGTTCCGGGAGTGCCTAAACGCAATTTAAATCGCGCAAACTATACACTTTTACGTATCCGATAAAAATAAAATGAACAAAGTTAATAATTATCCCTCAAAATAAAAATAGTAACCCTGTGCTGATGTAAACATTTAATTGTTTGATGCCCGTTTACATTGAACGCTAATTTTTGGCGTACGCGATTTAATCTAACGATTACAATTTTAAGCAAACACGTTCAATACTTAAAATAAATAGTACATTTATTGACGTCGTCAAAGACTTGAAAACACAGGGTGTTATAGACTTCCCCCGTTAAACGAGCCTTGTCTCAAGGCTCACAATGCAGCACTTTACGACTGGTGTGGTCTTGGCGAATAGGTGTGGATAATTTCTTTTTGAATTGGTCATCACGCTCCCCGTGTACTCAGGACCTCCTCTTTGGAGTTTCCATCGAACTTTGACAGAATGGAAATCCGACTTCTCTTCAACCGTTTAACTTCTTGGCCCACTATTTCTACCGGTTCCTCAACAAAATGAAGTTTGTCATCCAAATTAAGTCCATCCAACGGAACGGCTAATGGTTCGTCTTGGCATGACACTTTTTCCAGAATTAGATACATGAAATGTATTATGGACTCTGCTCAATTCTTCTGGAATTCAAGCATTGTAAGCAACTCTCCAACCCTTTCTATTACCTTAAAAGGTCCACATACAAGTTCAACTTCCCCCGATTGCCCAAAACGACGACCCCTTTCCAAAGGAAGAAGACCTTAACATGACTTTGTCTCCAACTTGAATTCATTGGCTTACGTTTCAAGTCAGCGTAACTCTTTCTGTCGAAAGATAAAAGTAGATAAAAATGGATCACGAGCAGCTTGCATCCTTTGTTTGATTCTGATGATTTTCTCAGTGGTACCATTTGGCTCAGTTCTGGACCGAGTATTTTGAGCTTCCCCACAACTTCAGTCCACCAAACAGGTAACGACACTTCCGACCATAAAGTGCTTTCAAATGGTGCGCTTGATGCTAGCGGATAGCATTGTTGTATGAAAACTCCACTACTGGCAAAGGTTAACCCCAACCCTTCCAATGTCGATAGCACAAGCACGATGCAACATATCCATGGAGAGTTTGAATGGACCTCCACGACTTTTCCCTCGGTTTGCGGATGGTAAGCAGTACTCAAATCAAATTTGTACCAAAGCGTCTAAGTGACCTCTAGAAATTAGATGCAAATCTCGGATCACGATCGCAGATGATTGAGACGGGTATTCCATGTCTCGTGACCACCTCCATCAGGTACATTCTTGCAAGTTTGTCCAAAGGATCAGTTTCTCTCGTTGGTGTGAAGATCGCAGACTTAGTGAGTCGTCAATGATCACACCAAATTGTGTCATTGCCTTGAACTCTTGGAAGCTTTGTGAACAAAATCCATATGATGTTGTCCGCACTTCCATTGAGTAATCTTGGGTTGTACCAACAAATCCTGAATGGCCTTTGATGTTCGGTCCTTGACCTTAGACAGTCAAACACTTTGGCTAACATAAGGCTATGTCGGCTTCATTTGTCCACCAATATAGCTCTTCATGACTTGGTACATTTTGTCGAACCCGGATGAATAGAGTATTTTGATTTGTATGACTTGTGCATATCATAAGTCGCAAATCGCCATAACAAGGTAAGCACTCCTGCCATAGGCAAAGGGTTCCACCGTACGAGGGTATCTAACATTTCTGTCCTAATTCCTCTGGAAATTTGGCATTTTCAATCAGGCATACCTCCAACATCCCGCACTCTTGATGTTTTCTGGTTCCTGTGCTTTAGTCTGAAGCATTTTAAGATCTGTTTGAGAAGATCCAAGCTAATAGTCATAACTAAGGCTTGAACTCTTAGCGGTGGTTCTCGTTCTTTTCTACTCATCAGCAACGACATTTGTTTTCTCTGGGTGATAACGAACATCGCAATCGTATCACTTAGCAACTCTAACCATCGGCGTTGCCTCATGTTCACTCTTTTTGAACTAAAATGTGTTGCAAAATCTTGTGATCGTGAACACCGACACGTTATTTTCCAGATACTTAACGCTCAGATCATGAGAGCGAACACACAGCACCAAGTTCTAAATCCATGAGTCCGTAAGTTTCATCACATAATTTTCTAACTGGCGTGATCATAAGAAATCACCTTTTCTCTTTGTATCAACACATCGCCCAAACCTTTCTTTGAAGTGTCCGCAGTATGCGATTAAAATCTTGCTTCCTTCAGGTAATGTAAAGATTGTGCGCTGCATAACTTCTCTTCAACAGCGTTGAAAAGTACTTCTTGTTTTATCGCACCCAAAAACAAACTTGACCTTCCTTTGAGTAAGCTTAGTTTATTGGTTTTTGGCGATCTTTGAAAACCCTTTAATGAATCTTTTGGTAATCCCCAAATCAAGACCTAAAAATTGACAATCTTCCCGTTGGTGACTTAGAGATGTCCAATCTTAAAGGCTTCAATTCTTGGCATGGATTCCACATGAATTCCTTTTATATCAGATCATATGACCAATGAACAGGTACTTATGGTAAATCCAAATTCACATTGGAAAAACTTGGCATACAACTCCTCCTTCTTAAGCAATTCCAAAATCAACTTAAGGTATTCTTCATGTTCTTGTTTGTTCTTCGAGTATATCAGAATATCGTCAATAAAGACAATCACGAATTTATCCAGGTATAGTTCTTCTCATGAATTTTTAACTGGCGTGATGCATAAGAAATCACCTTTTCTCTTTGCATCAACACAGCGCCCAAACCCTTCTTTGAAGCGTCGCAGTATGCGATGAAATCTTCGCTTCCTTCAGGTAATGCAAGGATTGGTGCACTGCACAACTTTTGCTTCAACAGTTGAAAAGCTGCTTCTTGTTTATCGCCCCACTCAAACTTGACCTTCTTTTGAGTAAGCTTAGTCATTGGTTTGGCGATCTTTGAAAACCCTTCAATGAATCTTCGGTAATACCCAGCAAGACCTAAAAATTGACGAATCTCCGTTGGTGACTTAGGAGATGTCCAATCTTTAATGGATTCAATCTTGGCTGGATCCACATGAATTCCTTCACTATCGATCACGTGACCGAGGAACTGTACTTTGGGAATCCAAAATTCACATTTGGAAAACTTGGCATACAACTCCTCCTTCTTAAGCAACTCTAAGATTAGCTTAAGGTGCTCTTCGTGTTCTTGCTTGTTCTTCGAATATATCAGAATATCGTCAATAAAGACAATCACGAATTTATCCAGATATGGTTTGCATACCCGATTCATAAGGTCCATGAATACGGCAGGTGCGTTTGTCAAACCAAACGGCATAACTTGAAATTCGTAATGGCCATAACGAGTTCTGAAGGCAGTCTTCGGAATGTCTTCTTCTCGAACCCTCAGTTGGTGATAACCTGACCTTAGGTCGATCTTCGAGTAGACACTCGACCCTTGAAGCTGATTAAATAAATCATCGATTCTGGGGAGTGGATAACGGTTCTTCACTGTCAGTTCGTTTAATTCCCGATAGTCAATGCACATCCAGAATGATCCATCCTTCTTTTTGACAAACAAGACCGGAGCTCCCCAGGGTGAGGAACTGGGTCTTATAAAGCCTTTGTCGGATAGCTCTTTCAGTTGCTCAGATAACTCTTTCATTTCGGAAGGCGCCAATCGATAAGGTGCCCGTGCTACAGGTGCAGCACCAGGTACCAAATCAATTTGAAACTCCACTTGTCGAGTCGGAGGAAGACCCGGCAAGTCCTCAGGAAATACTTCAGGAAGTCTCGAACTATTGACACGTCCTCAAGTCGCTTCTTCTCCAACTTGTCTTCAACCTCCTTTGCAGTGACATGTGCCAAAAAGATAGGAAATCCTTTTTGCATGTACTTCTGCGTTTTCGTGCACGAAATGATATTTAATCGTGTCGCATTTCCCGGGTTACTTCCGTCACCATGTATGATTAAGGTTTCATTTCCCCAGGGAATGTGGACAATCTTCTCGGCACACACAATGACCGCTTGGTACTTCGACAACCAATCCATACCGATTATAGCATCGAAACTACCAAGTTCTACAGGCATTAAGTTTATGTTGAATGGGTGATTTAGTAAATTCTCTAATGGCGAGCAAATTCGATAGCAAAATTGTCATAGGGCGACTAGTAATGTGTCTTGGCTTCTCGGCTTAGGATTTGGTATAAGATGATGCCAACTTTATAGTAAGACGGAGTGAAGGTCTGCTTAGTTGATATGGTTACTAATTCGATTTCCAAAAGTAAACGCGTTCTATGAATACGCACACAAAACATGATATAAGTAGAAAATTGTTTCCTTAACAAGAGGTTTTTAGAGTGACTACTCTCAGCACGGCATGGTACCTTCCTGAATTATACATAGTTGATCAGGCCATGTATAATTGAGGAAAAATGAACCAATTGCTCAATTTTCCGACAAAATAGCTTATAAATTTCATGATATTTCGTGAGAGTAAGTTTGTAAGAGTAAATAAGGAACCTACGCTAATATTGTAGCGAAATTCCTCAAATACGATAATTTGATAGATAATTTAAAATCATTCGTACAACTAAAATTTAAGGGAAATACAACGAGAACTCCTAAGGAGATAAAGTCTAAGATAGTTTCAACTTAGGATTTATTAGTCAAAGTGAGACAACTTTATCTTTTAAGCTTTGATCTCATCTTTAATGTTGTTAGGGTCTTGATCGATTTCCCTTCTCTTAAGGCATGTTACCAGCTCACCGGCCTCCAGCACCTCTAGTTTTGTTTTTCATGGTTTTGATTCTTTCGCTCCGTGCAATCACTCCTCAGTGCCCCTTGATTTCCCACATTCATAGGCAATAGCCTCTGATAGTATTAGCCACACGCAGGGCTACAACCCGCTTCAATTTTACACAACACTTATCCCTTATAAACATTTTCATCATTTCTTGAAAAATCCAAAGGAGCAAAATGTATAAGAAGTTATCATCCACCAGGAAATCATAGCCAGTTTTTTTTTATTACTCCGTGAATTCCCAACATATATGTATGGTGAGACCACTTTAGCAGAGATATAAGATAACGGCAACCATGACGTAACATAAATCCCCATACATACAGTACATGATCATAACCAACACGTATGTTAATTACTTATAACATCTTTACATGAGTAAAGAGTACAAACTTTTTATTAACACTAACAACCGAGTATTACTACATGTTTAGTGGGATATAATTACAAAACAACTATACTGACAAATCAATTTTCCTATGTATGGCCAGGGTGCCTCTCAAGATTCTAGATGCTAGACTCTTATGTTATCTTTAAGTGACTCAACATTCTCTGGTGGTGGTGATGATGAAGGTAGTGTAGCAGCAAACTCGGTAATGCCTGCCTTAGCAGATGGTGATCGTGGAGTATGGTGTTAAATAGACATCCGTACTGTACGGGATTTGGTCTCAAAAGACAAGATGATATGGTGTGGAGAGGTGGGTGGTGTAGAAGCAGACTTATCAGTCTCAAATGCCTCTGTATTCTCAGCTTGAGGGGACAGGATCATCTGTAGGTACAGCAGAAGGGTCGGCCGAAGCTAGGTGCTCCTCCTCCTCCTCGTCCTCCTCATCCTTCTCAACATCATCATCATCGTTGTCATCATCAGATGACTCATTATCATAATTGTCTCATCCGTCGGCAGGATGGTCAGCAGGATCCTCCTCAGGGTCCTCCTTATCCTCTTCCGGATCGGAGTCAGCAATGTAGCCTGGTGATAGGGCTGTAGGTGAGGCATCAGCAGATAGAGGCTGATCCTTCATTGGTCCCTCTATCTCCTCATCAGAAGCTCACTGGAATCTCCATGGCTCGGAATTAATATAAACAGACGTGTAGGTAACCGTCGATAATGAAAACATAACTGCTTGCAACGAGCAAAACTTAACTTATATAAATATATTATATAAGGCTGGTATGGTAAATACGAGTATGCACTTATGGCATAAATGAATGATGGTAAGGTATCATATTCGATAGCTTAATGTTTAGGTAGCGCTTAGGACCTACGAGCTTATCGTACTACCTTGCCTAAAGAAATGTTCCCCTATTCATATACATAACCCTTATATAAATAATTGTAGAGTTGTGCGAAAGAATGCAAACTCATCTTTGTATATATACAATATACCCTTATAGTAACGTACGTACTATAATATGAACACGTATATGCATCATGTAAGCATCTAGTAAAACTAACTAATGCAAACAACTAGTGTATGTATGTCCCGTAAAAATCCCTTTTTATGAATGCAATGTTTGAAAACGGTTATAGTCCAGCAAAACATTTGACCTGGTTCTCTATAACCTTGGCTCTGATACCAATCTGTAACACCCCCAAATTGGGTCGCAGCGGAATAAGGATATCCGGGGCGTGTTACTTCTCAGATCAATAGCACAAGATATATAAGAACGACAAAAAGTGGTTTAAAATGATACATTGGATTTGATAAAAGACTTGTTACACAAAGCATGCATCTTTACTTGTTCAGTGTTTAATATTACAAAGATTGACAATACATTTCCCAAAACATATTACATCCAAATCTTTAGCAAGACATCCCAAAACAAAATCACCAATGTATCCCTGGCACCTCGTGCCTATTGACCACCTGAAAACATTGCTTTAAAACGTCAACAAAAATGTTGGTGAATTCATAGGTTAGTAAATTAAAATATGCAGGACCGTAAGACTTTCCCCGTGATAAAGCAACAGATGCAGACATCACAAAATCCAATTACGTTTTCCTAAGCTCATGACACTGAAGCTCGACAATTATATTCGCAATAATAATTATTGCTATTCTGCCCGATCAGATGTTCAACCCTAAACATCCCGAATCCGACATGCTATAACGTTCGTTCCCGGTGATAGCTAATCACCCGAACGGGGAGGTCAATCCCAAATAGATCTATTCATAACATTCGCGCTCACATAATGTAATTCACAACTACATTAGATCTATTTCTAACATTCGCGCTCGTAATTAACAGTTCACGATAAATGGGCTCAGATTGGGTTAAAAAATCCGCTACTTAGGCAAACATTTAATCATAATATGAAACTTAACACTTGTGTTCCAGTTGTAAAGCATTGCATGTTTTTCACCCCAAAAACTTTGTAAAAACAAAACATGTAAAACGTGGGGCTATGAACTCACCTTGAGTTCTGCTAATCCAAATATCACAGATAAATGCGTCACGTAAAAGATCGATGCCCCAACCTAAATAATCATAGGGTCTGTATACTTACCGATACTTATTGAAACATTGAATTTAATCCTATAGGATATATCGTACAATCGTTCGGGCTATCAAAAGAATAAAGAGGTCATGACTGACGTTCGAGGAGTTAGACACTTAAATCGTAAATCCAACAACTCCGACTGAAACGCCATTCCGAAGAGGCCTCAATTATGAAACTCCCTAGGTAATATAGAACTTTTGATAACCACATAATATTCTATATAGCGCAATCACCAACTAATGGTTTTGTGAAAAATTGTTTTTTAACAAGTTAAACGTTTATAATTACAGTTCTAAGTAAAACTGCGTAACTTTCGCGTTTTAAACCCTATTCTCGCGTTTCCTTATGCCCCTCTTTTCGAATCAAGACGAGTTATCATAATTGACAATTTGAATTTCGGAGACCTACTGGTGAACATAACTTTTACTGTTCACATCCATACGTGATCTTTATAAAAACGTATATCGTCGTCTAAAACCCGGATAATGTCGTATTTTATCGTTATAGCTCCGTTTTTTAACGATTCTTCGAGGACGTTCTCGTATTTGAAGTTCTATATTTTTATGAGGTTAACAAATATATAACTTTCTGTCATGAATAGTAACCATTTATAAAAATAGTTTTATAAAGTATTAATTGCGTAACTCGCGCAATTCATAACTCGTTCGTTTATTAATTGAAAAAAACGATTCTTATCATTTTGGAATCCTAAAAATGTGTATTATTTATTAAAAATATTAACCCTTGCTGTTTGTAATTTTTATAAAAATGTTTTTATAAAAATTCATTTACGACTTCGTTTATTAACGTATAACTCGTTTTTAACGTAACTTTTTCGTTATTAATCCGTTTAACAAGTTTTCAATACTTTTTCGGAATCGTCGTGAATGTATTATCTTATAAAAATATAAAATAAGCATGTCCCAAAATTCCGGATTTTTGGACAGCAACTTTAGCTAAGCCTTTTTGACTCCAGTTGTAACCTTTTCTTTAACTTTACTAGTTTTTTGTATTTTACCACAATTCCTCATAAACATTATATATTTATAAAACATACATTATATTAAGTGTCCATTGTCCATAGTAGTCCTCATAAGTTCAAGTACCCCATGTATCAAATCCCATTAACACACTTTAAACCATAACTTACTTAAGTAATCTTAATTTATTAGTTTTGTTCACACATTTTTTATTACATCCCCAAGTGTGTAAATCAACTTGTGTGACCCTTTTAACAGATGTCAAACAACATCACAAAAAATAAAGGGAAAAAAAAAAAAAATTATATAAATGTGTACATTATGATGACAACAAATAAAAACTTCTCTTTACATGTTAAAGATCCTAAATGGTGATTTAAGCTAAATAGAAATATCATATGCATAATAATGAAAGATATGGCAACATAAAGAGTTTAAATGGACCTTAAGATGTATAATGATGATGATGTATAAGTACTAAACCCTTGTTTAGCCACAAAAACCAAGCTTGCACTTAATAAAACCCTTATTTTCTTAACAAAACCCAAATCTTGATTTCTTGCTTCAATACTTGTTAAATAATTAATCAAGGCTTCAAAATACTTTGAGGTATCTTAGATATGATATGAGAGTGTATGTAAATAGGTTATAAAAATTTTGTATGGGTTTGGTGTTGAAGGTTGTTTGAGCCGTGGCCAAGGATGGAGCAAAAGAGAGGTTTTTGGTTGATTTGCCTAAGTGTTGGAGTTGTATGAGTCTCTTTATGTAATGTATAAGTAGCAAATATGTTAGGTTAGTCAAGGGAACATAAAGAAGTCTTAGGAATGGCCATAGCATGGTCTTTGGTCAAGGCATGGGGGGTATGGTGTGCCATAAAGAGGTATGGCATGAAATTGACCAAGTTGAAAGTATAATGCCATTTTTCATGTTTATCTTTGCACATGTAGTATCATTTTCGGCAAAAGTAAGATGTACATGATATATTTATGTAATTTTTATGCATTGGGTATAAAAGTGGGTATTTGTTGAAGCGTAGAAAAGTTTTTGTGGTTCCGGGAGTGCCTAAACGCAATTTATCGCGAAACGTATACACTTTACGTATCCGATAAAAATAAAATGAACAAGTTAATAATTATTCTCAAAATAATTATATAACCCTTGCTTGATGTAAACATTTAATTGTTTGATGCCCGTTTACATTGAACGCTAATTTTTAGCTTACGCGATTTAACTTAACGTTTACAATTTTAAGCAAACACGTACAATAATAAAAATAAATAGTACATTTATTGACGTCGTCAAAGACTTGAAAACACAGGGTGTTATATTAAACATCATAATTAATACAAGAGTAATGGCTTAGCCAAGGTAAACTAACCGAGTTAACGAATGATATCAAAATTAAAGATACAACAGAATAAGAAATTACACGTTGATCCTATGATTGGAATGGCCCAAAAAATAATAAAAATTGCAAACCCCTCTCTTCTTATTCCTCCTCTAAAAATTAAATTTTGTGGTTATGTTAGCCTCAAAATATTGAGTCGAACATGAAGTTCGTTCATTAAAGTATGTATTTAAGGTCTCGGTCAATTAATTATTAATGGTTGTAAATATAATATAACAGGAATCGGGCTCGATAGTTAAACTAATATTGTATATGTTTCGGGTTTAATCCCAAGCAAAACCCGAGCCCGAGTCCTAGTTAAATATCCTACGCGTCACATTAAATGTGTAGGGGTATATTATATATTTTTTACTTAAGAAAATATCTAACTCTCATTTTTCTAAAATAATACTCTAGTTTCTCTTCTCAACTCACTCTTCATTCTCTCTCTAAATCAACTCACTTTCTTTACCTCTTCTAGTTCGATTCGTTGTTGTGTTTATATTAAGTGTAACGTGTTTAAACGGGATCCTATAATTGGCATCAGAGCTACGTGTGGGATTCGTAGTTGTTCTTTGTGTTCAACAAGATCAAATTCGTGTGTCATTTGAAAGCAAAAAAAAAAAAAATCAAACCCGATTTTTTGCTTTAGATGTGTGAATGTTTAGTTATTAATGCAAGTATCTAGGCATACGGTAACTAATTGGGTGCAAGAGAAATCAGTAAAAGTCAAAAGGTGATTTTAGGCGATTTTTGGTGGAAAAAGTCGTATATTCGTCGAGGCGTTTTGATCCTTGCAAAGTTCTTGGTTGCGTTTTGATCATTGGTTGCGTTTTGATCATTGGTTGCGTTTTGATCATTGGTTGCGTTTTGATCATTGGTTGCGTTTTGACATTGGTTGCGTTTTGCTCATTGATTGCGTTTTGGTTCATTGCGTTTTGATTGCAGGTTGCGTTTTGAAGACATGTATTGCGTTTTGACTAAGGAATACTCTGCCCAATTTTTTATTTTGTTGCGTTTTGACCAAATCTCAAGCTGCGTTTTGACCAAATCTCAAGCTGCTTTTGATTAAATGGTTATTCGTTTTTGATTCAAGTCACTGCGTTTGTTAAAGATCACGGCGTTTGACTTAAATTTCGTTGCGTTTTGATTAATTTCAAACAAAAAAAAAAAAACAACACTTTTAGCGACACTTTTTTTAAGTAACAATTAAATTTTTTTTTTATAGCTTATTTTAACTTATTTTTACGTCAAAATCCAATTTGGTATAGGGTAAAATTTTTTTCCGGTCGACACCTTTTAGCGACCTTTTTTAGGGAAAAATTAAGTAAAATAAAGATTTTTCTATAGCATTTTAGCTTATTTTTACACCAAATTTAGATTTGGTAATAAGGTAAAAATATTTTTTTTTCATAATCTAGCCTGCGCCAATACAAACAAACAAAACCAAAACCATCAAAAGGAACTTAAACTCACAAATCATTTCACAACAAACAATACATTAACTACCCACATCATTCATTCACGTTTTATCCAGTGATCTTGTAAAATCCCTTTAATCATTTATCGGTTTTTGATCATAGATCGAGTAGAATCCCGTGAACGTGAATTGTATACAACCCACAATACATCACATCATACCATTAAGATCCAACAACTTTCACTTCAACTCAGAATAAAATGGAAAAGAAAATACCTTATCTTCGTGGTTCGGAATCAGAAGAACATCAAATGCAACTAAATTCAAACAAATCAAAAAAAAAGTTGCATGGTATCTTTTCAACTACTTTCATTCACACCTTACGTCCTTTAACAACGACTTAAAAGGAAATCGAACCGAGATGTTCAAACGCGCATTTACGACACTTTTTTGACAAGATATAGAGACTTTCACAGCACGATGTTCCCTAAACGTGTTCAACTAGAAAAGCAACTTGACAACAAAGAATTTTCAGAGATTGAGCCATGGCTACTTTTAAAGTACTCGAGAGACAGTTTTAGATGTTCATCAAGTCACGGGTGTATTTGGATGATGAATATGTTGTATTGACACGCAACTACTTTCTACATTACACTCAACTCGAGATTCCAGAATTCCGTGATACATTGATTCATCACATGGAATCTGTTAAGAAGTCAATTGATGAAAGAGCACAGCATAAACGAGAGTATGACAGCAGGGTGAATGAAAGACAGATGCAGACAACAGAGGAAAAGGTTGATACGAGTAAAGCATTGAATGCTAGTTCAGTTAACATTGAAAGCAATGGGACAGAATCACAAGAGCAGGATACAAGCAGCAGATCAGGGAATGATGCACATGTTGATGATGCAGATATCAGACCCATATATGATGAAGAGCCAATGGCTGAGGTACAAATGACTGCTGATGAAAATGTATCTGCTACAGGACAACATCATACTGAGCAACCTGAATTCAATAATGAAGGAGAGTTTGACCAGAATGCTGAACAATGTCATGACATACGTCCTTTGCCTGCTAAATTAACTGATGACAAGAAAACTGAACTCTCAAATCAATCACTCGAGTCTGACAATGTTTGTCTTAAAAGGACTGTTGCCCATTTTCAAAAAGATTTTGGAAAACTCAAAGCACGTTGTATTAATCTTGAACTACAAATGGAAAACAATGTTTAAAATCAGGGCAACAAAGTCAATTTTTGAAAGATAAAAGTAATGAAGCCAAGGTTAAACATGACATAGATGTAATTGAAACAATA
>BQNB010082438.1:0-20327 GCA_026074375.1 Tanacetum coccineum
ATACTAACAGTGGGAAGTTCTTCTAACAGTGGGAACCATTCAACTAACAGTGGGAACCCCTTAGCATTTTATTCCCAACAATGAATACCCAAATACTCGTATCAACCCGGAATATCACGTTCTTGATTGAAGTTGGAAAATCTATGGTGGTTTGTGGTGGTTGGTGGCGGACGAACACACACACACACATACAATGTGTGTTTTTTTTGAAAACTAAAATGGGAGAATGAATTGGAATGTTGGTTGTAACATGGAATATATGTGTACCATTGCTAGACAAAAGAGCTAAAATAATGGCTCCTTGCCCCTTAGGAGGCTAGAACTGGTCATGGTATCCAAGGGGGGCTCGGAGTGTCATTTTTGTATCGGGATTACTTAAAAGCTCATAAAACTCAACCGTAAATTGTTCCCCAAAGTTAATTAGCATTTTAATTCACTTTAAAAATACTTTCCCATTAACCTAGAGTATTTACACGACATATTTACACTTTAAACCCTTCAAAACTTATTTGGACATTAACGGATGTGTCAAGACTCGTTTTTTGCCATTTCTCAAAATTCACAGGTCAACCACCCGGAACTTAACTAACATAATAATAACCTCTAAAAAGGACTATTATTCACGATAAACCATAAATTACCATAATTCTCAACAAAATCACCACCGTCAACACGGTACAAATCTGAATAAACTAACAAACGTTAAATAGTCAAAGAACTAAAAATGAAATATTCAAAACACAAAAGGGGCAAAGGTTACATTCTACCCCCTTAAAAGAATTCGACCCTGAAATTCAACTACTAACATCACTAAACAAATGCGGGTACTTAAGTTTCATCTGATCTTCACGTTCCCACGTGAATTCAGGACCACATTTCAAATTTCACCGAACCTTGACGATGGCAATCCTACTACGCTTCAGCTTCTTAAACTCCCTTTCTAAATTTTCCATAGGCTCTTCCACAAAATTTAACTTGGCATCAACTTGGATCTCATCCAAGGGCACTTATAGTGTTGGATCAGCCAAACACTTCTTAAGGTTCGACACGTGGAACGTGTCATGAACACCATCTAATTCCTCAAGCAAATCTAACCTGTAGGCTACGGGGCCTACCTTTTCAATAATCTCAAAAGGTCCAACAAATCTAGGTGCTAGTTTCCCTTTCTTCCCAAAGCGTACCACACCTTTCCAAGGCGACACTTTGAGCAAAACATAGTCACCTACACTAAACTCTAGAGGCTTCCTCCTCTTATCAGCATAACTTTTCTGATGATCACGCGCAACCTTAAGTCTATCCTTAATCTGCGAGATCTTCTTAGTAGTCTCTTGCACTAACTCAGGTCCTATCAACTGACCTTCTCCAACCTCAGCCCACATAATTGGCGAACGACACTTTCTACCATACAATGCCTCAAACGGAGCACATCTCACACTAGAATGATAACTATTGTTATACGAAAACTCAACCAACGGAAGATGAACATCCTAACTTCCTCCGAAGTCCAGGACACACGCTCTAAGCATGTCTTTCATGGTCTAAATAGTATGCTCACTCTGACCGTCGGTCTGGGGACGGTACTGCCGTACACAGTCCTAAACAAATTCCCAAATGGCCTCTAGCATGACTGCTAAAATCTTATGTGAAACGACTATCACGGATCTGAATGATCGAGATCGACACATCATGTCAGCAACTATCTCATTCCAATACAATCTAGCCAATCTATTCACTTAATCCTTATGCATAGTTAGAAAATGAGTCGAACATAGTCAACGTCTATACATGTACTCCAGATTGTGTCATGCCCACAACAAGTCCTAGACAACTTAGTCATAAACTCCAGGCTATTTCCTCCTATTCCATTCGGGAATCTCAGGTAGCTGCAGCAAGCCAGATGGCCTCTGATACTCAGCCTTAACCTTCAAACAAGTCAAACACTTTGTAACATACACAACTATGTCCTTTTTCATTCCAGGCCACCAATACCTATCTCTTAAATCGTAATACATCTTATCAGATCCTGGTGTACAAAGTACTTCGACTTAGGGGCTTCATCCATTATCAGGGTTCTCACATCACCCTTCAAAGGCACCCATATTTGATCCAGGTAGTACAAATTCTCATCACTTCTCTGTTCTATCATCTCATCCAAACTGTTCTGCAATCCTGCAAACTCATCCACAGCCTCCTTCTAAGCCACCAGTATCGTATCCTTGATACTCGACTGAAGGGTCATATTCATAGCTCTAACTCTCTTAGACATAACTCTTTCCTTCCTACTTAGGGCATCAGCCACCATATTCGCCTTACTAGGATGGTAGCGAATCTCACAGTCATAATCACTAAATAACTCTATCTAGCGACGCTGTCGCATATTCAACTCTTTCTGACTAAAGATATGCTGGAGACTCTTATGATCCGTATATATGACACTCTTTGTCCCATACAAATAATGTCTCCAAATATTAAGTGCAAACGTCACTGCACCCAACTCTAAATCATGGGTGGTATAATTCTTCTCAAGAATTTTCAATTGTCTAGACGCATAGGCTATCACCTTACCTCTTTGCATCAACATACATCCTAATCCTAGGCCTGATGCATCACAATACACCATAAAATCTTCCGGTCAATCGGGGAGAGCTAAAACAGGCGCATTACATAACTTATCCTTCAAAGTTTGAAATGTCAATTCCTATTCCTCACCCCAATCGAAAGTCTTTTTACTCTTCTGAGTCAAGATAGTTAGAGACTTGGCTATCTTAGAAAAATTCTCAATGAACCTACGGTAATATCCAGCCAATCCTAAGAACGAACGAACCTCAGACGGAGTTCTAGGGGCTTTCCAATTCTTAACAGCTTCAATCTTACTAGGGTCTACATGAATCCCATTACCATTTATCACATGCCCAAGAAACTGCACTTCTCTTAGCCATAATTCACACTTAGAAAACTTAGCATATAGTTTCTCCTTCTTGAGCAGTTCCAAGACTAACCTTAAGTGTTCTACATGCTCCTCTCGAGTCTCAGAGTAGATTAATATATCGTCTATAAACACTATCACAAACTTATCAAGATAAGGCCTATAAACTCTGTTCATCAAATCTATGAATACCGCTGGTGCGTTAGTCAGACCAAAGGGCATTACTGTGAACTCGAAATGTCCATAACGAGTTCTAAACGCAGTCTTTGGAATGTCATCCTCATACACTCTCAGCTGATGGTATCCAGACCTAAGATCTATCTTTGAGAAAAATTATGACCCTTGCAGTTGGTCAAATAGATCATCAATCCTAGGAAGCGGATAACGATTCTTAACAGTTAACTTATTTAATTCTCTATAGTCAATACACATCCTAAAAGAACCATCCTTCTTTTTCACAAACAAAACTGGTGCTCCCTAAGGCGACGAGCTTGGTCGAATGAAACCTTTGTTCTGGAGTTCCTTGAGTTATCCCGACAACTCTTCCAATTTAGAAGGTGCCAAACGATAGGGAGACTTTGCAACCAGTACAACTCCATGGATTAACTCAATCTGGAACTCAATTTCTTGGAGAGGTGGCAATCCTGATAAATCATCCAAAAATACCTCGTGAAAATCTCTAACCACAACAATTTCTTCTTGTTTCTTATCTCTAGTCTTAGTACTCATCAAAAGTCTCGCTTTCTCTTCTGGTCTTTCTCCTAATACTCTAAGCACCTTGCCATCTAGTAGTGGTATCCTCACTACTTTCTCATGAAAAATTATTTTAGCCTTGTGATTAGACAACCAATCCATACCTATAATCACATCAAAACTCCCATGCCCGAATGGTATCAAATCGATGTCAAAGACATGACCCTTGATTTCTAGTTTGCAACCCTTAATAACCTTATCAATCTCTACTAGCTGCCCGCTAGCTATCTCAATCTCATATCTGAAACCTAATTCACTGGGTTCTATGCCCAACATAGGTATAAAAGTAGCGGAAACAAAGCTATAGTCGGCACCAGAGTCAAATAAGGTAGTGGCAAAATAATTGTTTAAAGTAAACGTACCCATCATAATATTTAGATCCTGGCGAGCTTCCTCTGCTCCCAACATGAATGCCCTACCCCTAGCTTGGTTCCCTTGGTTTCCACGACCTTGACCCCTGTTATTAGCAACAACTTGGTTCGGACGGTTTCCCCCCGGTCCTTATGCTCTATTTAATCTAGGACAAGCTAACCTGACATGGTCGGTACTACCACACTCGTAACATGCCCTAACAGTTAGGTTTCTAGCGTTGACGGGATTCACATTCCTAGGCACATCTCTATAATCCTTTGCCAAATAACCCAGGCGGTTACAGTTAAAGCATGTGCGACAAGGCCCTCCGGGTGCATGGTAGGAGTTGCAGGTGGTACACTTGGGCCAAGCACCCGTATTCTCTCTTCCTACAGGGTTTGTGGTTGTAGCAAAAGCATTTCCAGTCCTAGTCCTCTTGTTATCATCCCTACCATTCTTATCCTTGCTAGGTTCCCCCATATTTCCTCTTTTCTCAACCTTCTTAATTGATCCATTCCTAACAGCCTCATCGGTCAGTGCACCAAAAATCTGCACAGCCTTCTGCATAGTCTTTGGCTCCGTTGCTGCCACCATCCCACGGATCTGTGGAGCAAGGCCATACACGTACCTCTCAATCTTCCTACTTTCTGGAGTTACTAAGTGAGGAACTAACCTAGCCAACTCATGAAACCTATCAGTATACGCAGCATGGCCAGCCCCGACCATGGCGTGATTCCACAACTCAGTTTCCAACTTTTGCATCTCATGACTAGGACAAAACTCTTCTATCATCATAAACTTAAAGTCATTCCATGACATACTAACAGCAACTTCCCGGCTTAGCGTGCGGATCTAAGAGTTCCACCACGTTAAAGCCTTACCCACAAATGAACCAGCAGTGTATTTCACTTTTTGGTCAATACTACAACCACTCATATCCTGCACGGACTCCATTTTCTCAATCCATCGAGTAAGAACTACAACACCTCCCTTACCATCATATTCCTTAGGGTTACAAGCTAAGAACTCCTTATATGAACAACCTACCCGGTTGCCATTTACTAACACATTCCCAACGTTCTCCTGAACGTTCTCATTAACCACATTACCATTTTGATTTCCAACATTTCCTTGGTTACCAACCTGAGCTAAAATGGTAGGTAAGAGGTTCTGCAATTGTTGGGCAATGGTCGTCGAGAAGTCGGGTGCTCCTCCTATACCCCCATTAGCTCCCACTCCTTGGTCATTCCCTTGACCATTCAACTCGTCAACATGGTCATCATTACCTCCCTTTGGTCCTCTACCCCTCCCACATATAGCAACTCGCACACCCGTTCCCCCTCCTCATGATTTGGCAATAGGCCGACCAATACTTCGGGTCCTCATCCTTGACGGCATTATCTACACGAGGGAGAACATGGGCAACGTTAGGTAGGTACAGAGACTAACATATATATAGAATATCTTACTATATATATAACTATACACATAATACCACTTTATGGTGTCAACATTGATTTGTGTGAACGTTATTACCAAGTACGAGTGAGTTGTGATACGCTTATAACTACGTTGGCCACCGTATTTATATTCGTATCCTTTCACTGTCGTACTTAGTATTAAGCTCACACATTTCAATGACTGACATAACTAAAGCACCAAACCGCGAACACGTGAAAGCAAGGAAAAGCGGAACACCACACACATAGATCCTATACGCAACTAAATAACGGATCTTAGGTTATAGTCTAGGCTAACCCACCTAGTTCTCTATAACCTTAACTCTAATTACCAATTCTGTCACACCCCGATAATGGCGAAAACTCGGGAGCGCAACATAATGATCAATCATAACACAAGATACAATATAGAGAAAACTACAATGAATAAACTTCAAGTGTTACAAAGACCATCAACCTCGAACAACCTTGAGTGATGTCCCAAATCACAATTAAATCCATCAACTCTTACAATTCCAATAACCCACACAGGGGTCCAAATCCAACTTAAACTAAAGCTAAGAATCCAAACAAAATAAACAAGCAAGATTTCACAGGAAAATCCACACGAGATACTTCTAAGCCTCCTATCACATATCACCAACTTACTCATCTTTCACCTCACCTAAAAATGATACTCGAAAACATCAACAATAATGTTGGTGAGCTCGTAGGTTTGACCTTAAACCCAAAAGCTATGCGAATATCTCAAAACAGTGGATAATAATGCAATATGACAGTGAATATATGCAAACAACCCATGACTTAACATCCTCGCTAATCATGTAACACGACCTAGCAATCTCGCTAGTTGATCACCCTGTCCTAGCATCCCTGCTAGTCAGGTAGCAAAATATGTCACTTACGTACCTAAACCCAGCTGGAGCACTAGATTAGGGCAGGACCTCACACATATACTAGGGTAGGCGTACCCAGCCGATCTAATAACCACACAAATATTGGGATAGGCGTACCCCTTCGATCCAAACAATCATGCAACACATAATATTCACATAGCAGTCATAAGCACTTATCTTGTCTAAAAAACAAACCACATTTCGCACAGTTTAAAAATCAGTTAAAAACACATTTGAGTATCATTTTCCACCAACGGAAAAACAGTAGTAAAATAGGGCTACGAGAACTCACCTCAAATAGTATTTAGCAACCAAATCTTAATCACACAATCAAATGCAACGACGTTCGCACACGACCTAGTCTAGTTAATGTCCCATTTTAATCATTCATTTCCAAAACAGTCTTTACGTTTGATGCATAAAGGCTAGATGCGTTGTACAATTACCCATAATAATTTAGTAGTGTGATGGTTGACGTCCCATCCCAAAATATCTTATCAATCCGATATCCCAGCGATAAATACTTATACTATTTAAGGAAAGTAGCTAAGTAATATAAGTAAATATTTTTAATAAATAATTATAAATATATCTCGATAAGTCCATTCGGTACTCTTAGTTACCATAAAATAATCATAATATGGTTGAAAATGAAATTTTTTTTCATAATAAACATTTTAGAGAAGTTTTCGAGAAAAATTATATCTTTCGTCTTTTAGTGAATTTTATTAAATAAATAAAATAATAAAATAATATTTTATTATATAAAACCAAAATCATATTTTTATGTAAAACTTTCTAAGTATAATCTTTTTACGAAATTTCGACATGACCCGAACGTTTATATAACGTTTTCCAAGGTTTCAAACCTTAATTTCAACACTTTTCACCATTTCGGCACTTTTTCGACAAAATTCAAAAATCTCAATCTTTAACGTTACTAAAACGTTTTTCCCAAAATGACGTTCAATATCACTTTGTAAATACATTTCACTTTCAAAAGTTCATCAAAAACTCATAAAACGACTAAATATCGCTTATTGGGCTTTAAGGCCCAACAAGGGTCCCAACAAGGGTCCAATAAGGTATTTATACGTCCAAAATACGATCCAAGCCTAAAACTAAGGTCCATTTATATACATAAGCTCATACTAATAAGTAGAAAATAACACGGACCACATTAAGCCAACAAATAAGCCACGGCTTATTTGTGTTTATTGGGCTATGAGCCCAAGAGCTCAAAAATCAAGTTCGTAAGCTTAAAAATAAGCTAGTATGCTACGTATAGTATTTGGTTACTACCATAAGCTATAAAAATAGTTCACGAACATACGCCATACCACAAAAATATTCAAAAGCACTTCCCTTGTGATTTTTAAAGATGACGTGAGCATATAAGCTCAAAATAAGCCACGAAAAGCCCACAAAATAAGCTATACAAGCTATTATACAAAATAAGCTATCTAGCAATATATGTTTCTTAATCATCACGACCACAATATCAAAACTAACAAAACCTTATCCTTGTTTCATTTTATTCGAACCCTAAACGCACCCTTTTTATTCATTTCGTTTCCAAAAATTGATTTTTACGACGATCAACTTATACAACTAACATCTATGCATCAATATAAACCCAAAAAGACAAACAAAATTTAAATTTAGAAACTTACAAGAAAATATTCAAAAATGTAGATTTCGACACGAACCGGACAATCCAAACGTTGTTTAAATGAATACCCAAATACTCGTATCAACCCGGAATATCACGTTCTTGATCAAAGTGGAAAAATCTATGGTGGTTTGTGGTGGTTGGTGGCGGACGAACACACACACACATACAAGTGTTTTTTTTGAAAACTAAAATGGGAGAATGAATGGGAATGTTGGTTGTAACATGGAATATATGTGTACCATTGCTAGACAAAGGAGCTACAATCATGCATCCTTGTCCCTTAGGAAGCTAGAACCGGTCATGGTATCCAAGGGGGGCTCGGGGTGTCATTTTTGTGTCGGGATTACTTAAAAGCTCGTAAAACTCAACCGTAAATTGTTCCCCAAAGTTAATTAGCATTTTTATTCACTTTAAAAATACTTTTCCATTAACCTAGAGTATTTACACGACATATTTACACTTTAAACCCTTCAAAACTCATTTGGACATTAACGGACGTGTCGGGACTCGCTTTTCGGCATTTCTCAAAATTCACAGGTCAACCACCTCGAACTTAACTAACATAATAATAACCTCTAAAAAGGACTATTATTCACAATAAACCATAACTTACCATAATTCTTAACAAAATCACCACCTTCAACACGGTACAAATCTGAATAAACTGACAAACGTCAAATAGTCAAAAGACTAAAAGTAAAATATTCAAAACACAAAAGGGGCAAAGGTTACACTTAGTTTTCCTCAATAATAAAGAAGAAACAAATGATCCTGGCTAAATCGTCATCCAAAAATCGTCCACATGAAAATCTAAAGAACTTCTGGGCTTCTCCTCATCAAATATAACATGCAAATCAAAGACAAGAAACAACTACACCTGGCGTAAAATTCAGCGGGATAATAATATATAACGTAATAATTAGGGTTTAGACACTATGAAAACAGTAAAGATAGGATGAATTTACTAATTTAATTGTAGTTTTCTGCAAGGTTTAGGAAAATTAAAATTTTTTAAAATTACACAAAATTAATTTTTCAAAAATTCAAGAAAATATGAATTTTACATGAGCTGGAGTGGTGACACCGTCTGGAAAAATTCCAAACGCCGTCTCCAGGCTCTGTAAAAAAATGTTCTTCGTTTCATGGAAAAAACTCTACACAAGTATCCCATTAATTATTTCCTGTAAATTTTACTGCATAAACCACAAGAATAATTAGCACAATCATATGATTTGAAAAAACACATAAGACACATACGACACGACGCGAATTAATCTAAATTATTCATTTTATATGTTTGAAAATGGTTCTTAAAACTCGGATATTTTCCTTTACAACTTATTTGATGCAAAATACATTTGATTACAATTAAGACGAAGTTAAAAACAAAGCAAAGCATGATTACATGTAATTCAAACATATAGAAACAAACAAATAAAGATAAAAACACACGACACTCCTAAAATGCGGAAAAATAAGATTAGATTACCTCCCAATAAGCGCTTGTTTTTGTTCGAGTCACGAGCCTGACTCTACCCTTACTTAACAGATAAAGGGGAGGGTTCCCCTACACTTAAGGTCAAGTGCGGGTGATAGTAATGGTACACATCATTGTGGTGGGAAGGAACCTTATGTTGAAAAGTGGTTGTTGAATTATATGCATCAAATAGTGTGTTTTTTTAATCCTACCATTTTCTATTTTTTTTGGCCTAACAGGTAAATTAAGTCTTCTTCGTGAAAAAGAAACTTCTTTAGATTCTAATTTCCAATCATCTTTTATCATCTCCAAATTTGAAAAATCAACACCTAGGGATCTACTATGTCCTAATAAACCTGGTTTAAATCCATAATGTTTCTTAGGGTTAACTACACATGGGTGAAAATACCAATATATATCTTTAGGGTGGAAATGTGCCACGTGAGGTAAAGACGGTGTATGAATGGTTAAATTGTCTACTTCCTTCATCCTAAAACTATCCGGATTATGTGGTTTGATGGGTGGTTCGGGGTCTCTTTTGTATCCTAGACTTATATCTAAGGGTGGATAATTTGGTAAGGGATTTAGTTGAGGCTCTGGTTCATCAAAATTAGAAACTTCCCTAGAACTAAGAGGAATGCTATGATTACAAGTATTCAAGCCTAAATCCTCTAGTTATTTTTCGTCTAAAGGTTCTACCTCCATCGGGATTCCTATAGTCTCTTCTACTTCTTTCGGGTAGGTCACAAGTAGTGTGTATACCTCAAATGATGAGAGGACTTGTGGGGTACTTTGTGGGCTTGGATCATCCGTCTCATCCTCTATCATATCTAGATCACCTATAGGCTCATCATATGCATCTAACCATTGCATGCACCTAGGTATCTTAACTCTAACCACCTCATTCCCAACTAATCGAGCCTTCAAATTTGCTATTGTTTGGTCAAAAATAGTGCTAGTTGGGTTTTTCCATTGTTTATCGCATTGGGCGCGATCCTTAATGGTTTCCCATGCTTCTTCAGCACTTAATCTTTTAAGGTTCCCACCTGCTGCATAGTCAAGGTCCCTTTGGGTATAGCTATCGATATTATCAGAAAATATTTGAATTTGGGACCATAAGCTGAGGGCATGATGTAGGACTTTTTGGATTAACTATTTGTAACGAGTCCATGCATTGTAGAGCGATTCATCTTGATGTTGTTGGAATACTAAGGTATATCTTTGGAACGGAAAGGGTGGTTTTTTATTCATCATAATGGCAAATGAAAGAGTTACAAACAAAAGGCACAACGAAAAGATAGACTACAAAAGGCACAAACAAAAAGCTAACTGACAAGAAAAGAAAAATTCTCACTTGATAGGAATCTAGTGAGTAGACCTAAGCTAATAAAATTTGAAACCTAAACTATTCCCCAGGCGGCGGTGCCAAAAACTTGATGCGGTCGTTGTAAACTCACAAGAAGTTTTACAACCCCCTAGGCAGTGCACCTAATCGTTGTAGTGTTGTATAGGCAAGACCCGAGGGTTTAATTTATCGTTCACACATGGAATAGTGTTGGGAAGGCTCGAACAGAATGTAACTAAGGTCTAAGAGGTGAAAGAAGATTATTTTTGGTATTTTTATATTTTAAGAAAGTAAGTCAAATCTCGGTTTTGGAGGGGTTTGGTTTTAAGCTAATTTACTACTAATCTATTCTAAATCTAAACTACTTGTGGAAACTCGTATAGGTAAATAAACGTGTTCACTTAATCATGCATTACTCCTTAGTTTGTTCTTCCTAATCCTATTGCTTTGTCACACTTGTGATGTAATGTGTAAGTATTTCCTAATTCATAAACGAATTACACAAACCCGCCGTCTATGTAATATTCCGTTAAGGCAACACACAAGTAAGGTAGTATGAAGACTATTAAAAGGCCCCTAAGAGTACATTACACGCATTTAAACACTTAAAATGTGATCAACCATATTAGTATCCTTTCTACACAATCATGTTTCCTTAGACGTCTTTGCAAGAAATTAAGAAGCTAGTTTTCTAAAGCCTAACGCGCACACACATCAACAAGAAGCAATATTAAAAGGATTTATAAACTAAGTTTCATGCAATCATAAGCAAACACTAATAAATCTAGCCTAACATGTTAAAGGAAAGCGAAGAACAACAATTAATCAAACAATAAGACATATTGAAAGATTAAAGGATAGAAGATATTCACTTGATTAAAATATGGAGTTAAGGTGGATACAAGAGGGTTTGAGAACCCTAAAATCGACCCTAAAATTGATATAAATTGTTCCCTTAAAGTTACTCCCGAGTTTCACACTTAAAACCCTAAATATGAGTTTGTATTTATAATAAAACAATCGTGACGACATTGCTTGTAAGTTGCGACGCCGTCTCCATGTCGAATCTTCTTAGGGTTTTTTAAGTCGGCTACTTCAGACGCCGTCACTATAAATCCAAACACCGTCTCTTTGATGTCCAGACGTCGTCACAAAGAATTATGACACTTTCTCCAGCCGTTGTATGGCTTTTCTTTATCGAATTTGGTGTAGAGTTGTAATCTCGTTTGTTCCTTCCCAAAATGATCCCAAGTCACGTGTATTTCCTCCAAATGCCATCCAAATGCTAAAAACATAAAAAGAAATGATTAAGCACATAATTTGAGAATACTTGCATGATTTAGAGGGCTAAATGACCCTGAAAAAGTGTATAAAATGATATCTCATCAAAAGGTCTATATTGAGGGAGATTGTTAGCTTTCAAGTGATGTCAAATTATGAGTATGTTGGGTAAAAAGACATTCTCGTCAAGTAACAATGATTACCTCAAGGCTAAAGACAAAGAAAATCAACTTAAAGATCAAAGATCCAAGATCACAAGGCATGCAAAGGAACAATGAAGGAATTCCCACTACTACAAGGTTCCAAGATGTACGACATCAACAATGAAAAGTCTTATGTGCAATGACCACCCTTAAGGAGAGATTGTTAGCCTTATATTTTTATGAAGTGATGGCCATTATGCATTAATGAACCTTGTAATAGACTAGAAAAATAGTTACGGGATTCCGAAACTAATATTACACTAGTTTGGGGAAATATCCCACATCGCTCAAAGAGGAGAAGTGTAGGAATGGTCCTTAGCTATACAAGGAACACTCCTCCCTTTTTATTAAAAGAGTTGACCACATGGGTTGGTCATCGGGATCAATGACGGTTATGGGTGGGTAATCGAGCGGAGTTTCGACTTTATCCTCAAACATGTTGAGTTTGGATGTTACAAAGAAAAGTTCCTCGATGAACGGTGTTTTGGTGTAAGGTTTGGCTGATTTGACTTCGAGGGGTACGCTTGGTCTCTTATCGGGTTTATGAGTCCTCTTTTTGATTTTTCGTTTAAGCTCATATAACGGACTAACGAGTTGTTTACCCTAAGAACGTGGGTTTATACAAATCCCGAGTGATTTGCAAAAACGTCATAGAAAATAAAAAAAAACTAAATGAAAAATGAAAATGTTAAAGATAAAAATCTTTTGTATATTTTTTTAAGTCGACGTAACAAAAAAACAAACTTACTTATTATAAGAAAAAAGTCACTATAATATTATTATTACTATTTTATATTACTACGAGTGGATTTAAAAAAATAATCTAGTTACGACTAACTCCTTTTTTTCTAATAGACTTTTTAGAACATGTTTTAAAATGAAAACAAAAAACACTTAAACAAAAAGTAAACAATGACAACTAAATAAAACACCTTTTTTCGACTAACTAACTAATTTTAAAACTCTTTTTTATAATTTTCAATTTTATTTTTAAGGAGTTTATAAATAAAAGACTAATGACAATTGTAAAAATTATTTTGCAAATAAGTAAAACAAAGTAAGGAAAAAAACTTGGAATAAGAGTGAAACACAAGCGAAAACACAAACTAAAAATTGTACCAAATCTATCAAACCTTGCGGTTTGACTGACTTCGGGTTTTAATCGCGGGGTTCGGGATCAAAACATGGCGGATAAAATTACGAAATTGGCACAAAAGGTTGCAACCGGGTGCGTGGGTGGTGTTTGTTTCGGGTCTTTTGAGATCAGTCAAAAAGTGACTAATTGGTTCTTCTCCCGATAAACGGGTGTTCATTCAGGTTAAAAACACAACTAGGAATGGTTTTGGGTAAGGATCGAACTAAGGTAAAGAGGTAAAACGGGTTTTTGAAAAAAATTGGTTTTGTTATCAGAACGATCCAGCCGTTCGGTTGGATGTTGTTTGTAGGACGAATCGATTTAGCCGATCGGTTGCAGAGGAAAGCCGATCTGTTGGATCGTTTTGGTAGGGCTGGTCGAGTCTAGCCGCTCGGTTTGGTGGGCAAGCCGGTCGGCTAGATTCAATTGGTGATTTTTTCGCAAGCCCAATTTAAGCACAAATAAAATAAAATGAAACACCGATTTAAAACACATAAAAACACAAACAAATCTCCGACAACGGCGCCAAAAACTTGATGTGTCTCGCACTACGAGTTTTAAATTCATAACAAGAATTATCGTGTAAAGCTAAGAACACATTCGGGCAAGTATGATCCTATCGTGTGTAGCTAGTTGGGTGTGGTAAGCCAAGGTCGTTCACAAGGATTTGGGTGTTTTCAGTTGTGAAGAATCTATGTAATAACAAGTAACACGAAAGTGGTAAAATGATTGTCACGTCCTAAAATACCATATAAATAATTAAAAGAGTAATTCAACGAGAATGTGATCAATATAATGGGAACTACTTGTTTGGAACTAGTATCAATATCAATTGAGTGTATGGAGATTCGGGTAGAACTTAAGCAATAACACACAAATAAAAGCATAAAATTACAAGTCAACGAGTAGTATCATGAAATTGCATATATCACGGTTTAGATAAGCGTACCCTTTCGACCTATGAATGTTGTTATAAACCGATTTATTATGAGCCATCTGTTAGAAACATGATTTTTGCCAATTTGTTCATAAGAGCCCTTTCGACATATACTCTTGATTAAACCGTTACGAGTCCGTTTAAGTTATTTATCCATAGTAGTCAATTATGAAACACCAGACATATACGCGCGCTAACATTTGTGTTGAGGTGTCATTTTATACACTTTTTTGGGGTCATTAAACCCCTATAATTATGCAAATATGCCCAAATATTGCACTTAATTGTTTCATTTTAATATTTTAGTATTTGGTGGAAAACAATGTGACTTGTTTTCAATTCGAGAAGAAATTGGATAAGAATACAACTTTTCAAGCTTGTGAATTCCATTCTGACGCCTTCACCGAAAGTGCCCAGAAAGTGAAGATTTTATTTAAAGTTCCTTTACCCTTTTAATTATTCAATATGTCTATGTGTTTTTTGATTAATCGTTCTTCGCTTTCAATTAACATGCTTGGCTAAATTTAATTGTGTTTGCTTATGATTGCATGAAACTTAGTTATTAATCTCTTTTACTATTGCTTCTTGTTAGTGGTGTGCGCGTTAGGCTTTAGAAAACTAGTTATTCGGTCTTCATATCATAGCATAGATGTCTAGGGAAACGCGATTAGGTTAGAGGATACCTGTGATTAGATCTTCATATCTAGATCACATTGGGGTGGATTCCGAACTAAGTATTTATTGCGCGTGAATTTACTATTAGACGCGAGCGGTGTCTGTAGGCAACCACCGTCTAGGTTGTCACGTAAATAGTGGACTTGACCAACCCGTTGCTGAATTAGGGAAATACTTACGCATTACACTAACGAGGGCGACGTGCAATAAAATCAGAAGAGAATAAGTACGGAGTAGTGCATGATTAGGTTAACACGTTTGTTTAACCATACGATTTTCCATCTATTTATTTTCTGCATAATTAGTATAGAATTAGGAGTAATTTAATTAGTAAATCAACCCACTCTTTAGAACCCGAGATTTTACTTGCTTTCTAAAAAACATAAAAATACAAAAATACTTTTCTCTTAATCTTTAGATCTTAGTAAACGTACAATTCGAGCCTACCCAAACTATTCCCTAGAGAACGATAATAACCCCCTGAGTCTTGCCTATACCACACTACAATGATTAGGTACTCTACCTAGGAGGGTTGTAAAACTTTTGCGTTTTGCAAAATTCCGCATCAAGTTTTTAGCGCCGCTGCCAGGGAAAAGTCTAGGTTTTGGATTCTATTTAGCTTAGGTCTACTCACTAGATTCCTATCGAGAGACGTTTTTGTTTTATTTTAAGTTAGCTTTATCGTACTCTATATTTTCTTTGTGCCTTTTGTTTGCAACTCTTTCATTTAGCACCATGATGAATAGAAAACCACCAAACACACCTTTTCTGTTCCAAAGATATACCTTGATGTTTCAACAACTTCAAAATGAATCTCTCTACGATGCGTGGACTCATTTTAAAAACTTAATCCAAAGAGTCCCTCATCATGGCCTTGATTTATGGACCCAGATTCAATTCTTTTATGATCATGTCAACCTCTATACCCAAATGGACCTTGACTTTGCTGCAGACGGGGACCTTAGGGAACTAAGTGCTGAAGAAGCATAGGAAACCATAGAGAATTTTGCCCAGGGACAAAAAGAGTGGGACAACCCGGTTAACGTTATTTGTTGGGAATAAATCTTCATCAAGAGTTAATACTGCCAAGGTATAACTAACTGTACTAATGGAGTTAGTACTGCCAGTACAAACTTAGTACTGCCAATGTTAGCTAATACTGCTAGAAGAAAAGTTAATACTGCTGATGGTTAATGCTACTGACTTGGAGATAAGGATGCAAAGAAATAAATATGGAATGTATATCTTATATATTTTAGGAAGATACATATATAATTGTAATTGATCCTAAAAGTTTGGTAGTTATCTTGTAAAGGACTCCTTATGGTGTATAAAAGGAGATCCTAGGTTAAGGTTTTATATATACTTAAGAGACATATATACATCTTAGAGAAAGAACATATAGCTTCAAGGTTGTAACCCTAGTACTAAGCAAGAGTACTCGTATTATTGATCTAATAATATTGAAGCATTTTGTGTTTTATTCATTGTTCATTGTTTAGTACTGTTTCATTGATTAATACTTCTAGAGTATTGAAGTGTAGATTCCGCATACACTTTGATATACAAACAAAGTCTCTACCATTGTTATTTTGGATTCATCCAAGGTAACATGCACTTTAGAAGGTAAAGAATCGATCAAGGCTTGGGATCAACAAGTGGTATCAGAGCCTGTGCTTTGAGAAACTTTGATCTAGAAGTAATGGAGTTAGAGAATACACATAACAATGCTTTGGCTAAGCTTCCCATGCTTAAACTCGGGGAGTATGAGATGTGGGAGATCAGGATTAAACAGTATTTTCAGATCCATGATTATGCTCTATAGGAGGTCATAGAGAATGGGAATTCATGGGTACCTGTTCCTGTAACAACACCACTAGAAAGTGGTACATCAACAACAACAAAGATGAATGTGCCTGCTACTATTGAAGAAAAGACATGTAAAAAGAATGATGTAAAGGCAAGAAGTCTACTGCTCATGGCACTGCCCAATGAACATCAACTTACCTTTGACCAGTATGTTGATGCTCAATCAATGTTTGCTGCAGTTAAAGCTCGATTTGGAGACAATGAAGTAACAAAGAAGACACAGAAGGCTCTGTTGAAACAACAGTATGAAAACTTTAGTGCTTCAAGCTCAGAATCACTTGATTCTATCTTTAACAAGCTTAAAATGCTTGTTAGTAGATTGGCAATTCTAGGCGTGGTTACTCCTCCAGAAGATCTAAATGTAAAATTTTTAAGGAGCTTACCTTCTGAATGGGATACACATGTTGTAGTTTGGATGAACAAACCTGATTTTGATACTATGGGTTTGGATGATCTGTACAACAATTTTAAAATTGTTGAACAGAAGGTTAAGAAATCTCTGGTGCAAGCAATGATGATAAAAACTTGGCATTTGTAACTACTTCAGGTGCAAGCAGTACTAATAATATTAATACTGTTAACCCTGAAGTTAGTACTGCTACCACAAAGGCTAATACTGCTAGTACTGAAATTTGTACTGCTAGCTTTAGTGATGCCACAATATATGCCTTTCTATCCACTCAACCAAAAGGGTCTCAACTAGTTCATGAAGACCTTGAGCAACTTCATGATGATGATTTGGAAGAAATGGATTTAAAGTGGAATATGGCACTACTAAGCATGAGGGCAAGAAAGTTCTATCAGAGAACTGGAAGGAAAATCATCATTGATGGAAGCAATACTGCTGGATATGATAAATCAAAGGTAGAATGTTTCAACTGCCATAAAATGGGACATTTTGCCAGGGAATGCAGAGCACCTAGGAGTAAAGACAACAGAAATTGGAATCAAGGTAGCTCAACAAAGACTGTAAAGATTGAAGATGCTTCTGAAAAGGCAATGTGTGCTATAGATGGTGCTGGCTTTGATTGGAGTGACATGGCAGAGGAAGAGATTCAGGCAAACATGGCTCTCATGGCATTCTCAGATTCTGAGGTAAAAAATGATAAATCTTGTTCAAAAAATTGTCTGAAAAACTATGAAGCTCTAAAGAAACAGTATGATGATTTGCTTGTTAAATTAAGTGATACTGATTTTAAAGCAGCTACATACAAAAGAGGTTTAGCAACTTTAGAAGGTCAAATTGTTAAATATAAAGAACATGAAGTTCTTTTCTCTGAGGAAATTGCTCTACTTAAAAGAAGTGTAGGTTGCAAAGAATATGAGTTAGGATTACTTAGGACTAAGCTTGAAAAGGTTAAACAAGAAAAGGATGGAGTTGATTTTAAGATTGAAAAGTTTGATAAATCTGCTAAAGACTTAAATGAAATGTTAGAAAGTCAGATAACTAACAAAAGCAAGAAAGGAGTAGGTTATAATGTTGTCCCCTCACCTCATCCTTTGATTCTTAATAGACCAACAACTTTAGACTTATCTTATTCAGGTCTTGAAGAATTCAAAGAACCTGAGGTTAATGAGTATGGTCCTAGGGATTCTAGTTTAAAGCCTACCACTGGTTGTGATAAAGAGTCAGATAATTCTAAGGAGAATACTGATGACTCTTTGGAACAACATCAAATGACTGATACTGAAACTAGCTCTTTTGAGTCTCCACTTAAGGTTGACAAAGATTGGAAAGAAAAGTTTTTCTATCCTGCTAATCATGTAGAGTCTGTCAATCAAATAGAAAAACCAGTTAAAAGGACAGTTAGATATGCTGATAAGTCTTTGGTAAAAGAACAAGAATCATAGGTAAAAAGTAGCTTTGTTGAAGGTTGTGGGTCTAACACTAGTAAGAATGTTAGTAAAGTAGAACCTAAGAAAGTTAGAAAGAATAATGATGCTCTAATTATTGAGGATTGGGTGTCAAATGATGAGGAACAAGATGGGTCTAAGACTAAGCCTGAAAAGAAAACTGTTATTCCTACTGTTGCTAAAATAGAAAAACCAGTTAGGAAGCCAGTGAAGTATGCTGAGATGTACAGGTCACAAAGACCTAGGGGAAACCAAAGGAACTGGAATGGTCAAAAATCCAATCAGTTAGGATGTAACTTTGTATTTAATAACAAAGCATGTTTTATCTGTGGAAGTTTTGATCACATTCAATACAGCTGTCCTAACCAACAGAGGAAAAGAATAGTAAGTGGAAATAATTATAACAAAAAGGATAATGACTACTATTCTAAAACCTCTCATCCCAGTGCACACAAACATATGGCTCCAAGAGCAGTCTTAATGAAGACTGGCCTAAAATCTTTTAATACTGCAAGGCCTGTTAATACTGTTAGGTCTGTTAACACTGGTAGACCTTTTAGTACTGCTAGGTCTTTTAATACTGTTAGGCCTTTTTATACTGCTCACCCCAAATCAACAATTCATTGTGCTAGACCAAGGACATATTTTCAAAATCAAGCACAATCAACTGTTCACAGGCCCTTTTACAAGAGAACAACATTAACAAAAAGGTGTTTTAATCAAAGGTTTAATACTGGTAGACCATTTAGATCAACTATTAATACTGTCAGGGCAAGGGGGTTTAATGCTGTTAAGCCCTCAGCATGTTGGGTTTGGAGACCCATCAAACCCAATGGTACATCACTGGTTTTCAACAAATATAATTACATTGATGCACGAGACAGATCCAAGTCAGTAATGGCTTGGGTCCCCAAAGAAAACTAACTTCATCAATTTAATGTGCAGAGCAATTCACAACTAAATGATAAAGGCTTTATTGATAGTGGATGCTCAAGGCACATGACTGGAAACATAACATATCTTTCAGATTTCAAAGACTTTGATGGTGGTTATATTAAATGTTAGTATTGTTAAGTCTTTGTAAATTAATACTGCTAGTTATAATTAGTACTGCTAGTTATATTTAAGACTGTTTGTCAAAACTGTTACTTATAGTTAGTACTGCTAGTTATTTCTATGTCTCACTGTTAATCCTGTTAGTAACATTTAATACTGCTACACAAGAAAAATGGTTAGATTATTTTTCTTGGTTTTGAGCTAACTCTTTTAGGATACGCAATGAAGTGTGAAATTGGTTTCACATTGGTTCATTATTTGAGGAGAGGAATGTTGTTTGTTCTTCAAGTGTTGGTTTTAACACTACACAACAAATGGTCATCAGTTCACCATGTCTTATAGACATCAAGAATTGACTAGTCCAGAGCAAACGGCTACTAGTAAAGACTTCTCAAATCCGTTGATAGTTGATAGTTTACTCAAAACTATATGGT
>BQNB010082439.1:2020-29326 GCA_026074375.1 Tanacetum coccineum
CATGGATACTTTAAAGAAGAGGGAATTGAACACCAAACATCTACTCCTCGAACACCTGAACAGAATAGCGTTGTCAAAATACAGAACCGTGCTCTAGTTGAGGCTGCTTGAATAATGCTTTCGGCTTCTAAACTTCCTTTATTCTTTTGGGCTGAAGTTATTGTAACTGCACGTTACACCCAAAACAGATCTCTCATCATCCCCAGACATGAAAATACACCTTACCACATCATCAATGAAAGGAAACCTACTCTCAAATACCTTCACATTTTTGGCTGCACTTGTTACCTAGTCAAAGATGGTGAAAATCTTGACAAGATGAAGGAGAAAGGGGATTTGTGCATTTTTGTGGGATATTCTACAACTTTAAAGCGATATAGAGTCTACAACAAGAGAACCAGATTGATAGTTGAATCCATTCATATCAACTTTGTTGAAATCAAGGAATTGACGTTTGGTCATAACAGTTCAAGCCTCGCACCCCCACGACTAATGACGTCTGCTGTTGATAACACTTCAGGCCTCACACCTTAAAGACAAATGACTTTTGATCATAACCATTCAGAACTCGAATCTAACCACCATAACCATGAACCTTCAAGTTAAAAGCTGGTTCCAAATGTTTCTCCTCCAGCAGACAACACAGATTCGTCACAATAAGAGTTGGATTTTCTATTCAGTCCTTTGTTCGAAGAATACTTCACTGCAGGCAATCAAAGTGTGTCAAAGTCTTCCGCTCTCTCTGATTATTGTAAAAAACAAGACACACAACCTACAACAAATATTCAACCTACAACAGAACCAACAACTCCAACAACAAATGTCAATGCTGAGGAAAACAACATAGATCAAAAAGAAAATGCACGTTTTGAACCATATGAATTTATCAATCCTTTTTATACACCAGCACAAGAAGTTGCTGAGTCTTCCTCATGCATTGTTGATAATTCAAACATGAATACATTCTACCACCAATTCGAATACCGATGGACAAAAAATCATCCATTAGAATAAGTTCGTGGAACTCCATCCAAGCCAGTGTAGACAAGACGACAACTTGCGACAGATTCTGAAATGTGCATGTTTGTGCTTACCGTGAGTACTGCTGAGCCGACAAACATTAAGGAAGCAATGGCTGATCATGCATGAATCGAGGCAATGCAGGAAGAGTTTCATCAATTTGACAGACTCAAAGTCTGGGAACTAGTCGATAAACCCTTTGGAAAGATGGTCATCAAACTAAAGTAGTTATGGAAGAACAAAAAGGATGAAGACAATACTGTAATTTGCAATAAGGCACGACTTGTGGCTAAGGGGTATGCTCAGGAAAAGGGTATTGATTTTGAAGAATCTTTCGCACCAGTTGCTCGCTTGGAAGCTGTTCAGATCTTTGTTGCCTACACTACACACAAATCAATTCCAATCTATCAGATGGACGTTAAAACGGCTTTTCTTAATGGTCCACTGAAAGAAGAGGTTTATGTTGCTCAACGAGATGGGTTCGTTGATCCTGATCATCCAGAAAAAGTTTACCATGTAAGGAAAGCTCTATATGGATTGAAGCAAGCTCCTAGAGCCTAGTATGATGAACTCTCAAATTTCCTGATGTCTAAAGGTTTCACTAAAGGTACTATAGACCCAACTCTATTCATGATAAGATACGGGGATGACATTCTACTTGTGTAAATTTACGTCGATGATATTATTTTCGAGTCTACAAACCTAAAATTTTCCAAAAGATTTGAAAAATTAATGCACAGTATATTTGAGATGTCCTTAATGGGGGAAATGAAATTCTTTTTAGGACTTCAAATCCACCAATCCCAAGAGGTATATTTATCAACCAGGCCAAGTACGCTTTAGAAATACTTAAAAAACATTGTATGGACAAATGTGATAGCATTGGTACACCAATGGCTACTAAACATAAGCTAGATGCAGACTTAAGTGGAATGATTGCAGTTTTACATACATATAAAATATAATACTTTAAAAGAGTTATTAAGAAAATTACCAAGTTACCCTTGATAAAATTCACTCTCAAAAATATATATAATATAATATATAATACGTATATTTAACCGGGTAAGTATGATCACCCGGGTCGTTTTCCCAACGACTAGTGAAATTGAAACCACGTTTTAGTTCAGATTCTGATTTGAATGAAGCTAAGATATTTGATTTGGTAAGCTATGACTACTAAATAAAAAAAACAACAATTAAAATGGGCAATTAATCAATTAAACTAATACGGGAAGCAAATATAACGCGACAAATAAGCAAGCCTACTAAATTTTACTCCTAAAAATGTAAACTAAATTTCTAAACCTAAGATAGGACAAAAGAAAATTTTAGGAAAAAGAAAAAAACATTTTTTTGATTATTTTTGAATTTTTTTATCAATTAAAAACTATTTAATTCTAATTAAATCCTAAAAATAAAAAAAATAGAAATTAATTGAAATTATATTTTTCCTAAATAAAATAAGTAAAAAGAAAATTTTAGAAAAAGGAATTACTATTTTTGGCTTTTTAGATTAAAAGATATGATTTTTCTAAAATTTAAACTACTTAAAAACTATAAAAATAATAAAATTATTAAAAATAGAATCCTAAAAATTTTATAAAAATTACACTAAATAAAGAAAGTGTGCAGAAATTTTATAAAAATAAAAGCCCTAATTTTTACTTTTTATTTAAAGACTAATTAAACTAATTAAAACTAAACCATAATTATTAATTAAAATTAATTAAAAACTAATTAAAAATTAACTTAGGGACTAACTGTGTAAAAGACTTAAGGGCTAACGGGACTAAAGCATTTAACAGGCAAGGGTTAACTAAGAAACAATTGAAACAGAAAAATTACAAGATTGGTCCCTGAGGACCTAACCCGATAACAACCAAAGTCCTAATAAGCCCCTAAATAAGTTGAAGTTTACAAAGTGCTTTTTAGGAAAAACTCAAAAGAGAGAAGTTGTAGAACAGCTTGAGGAGAACAACTTTAATGAAAAGACTTATATCTAAAAGCCACAAATAAGCTCAATAAGAGCTTATTTATCAGCTGACCTCAGAAAGTGGGACTTAACCCTTGGTTTTAGAAAATAAGCTATAAAAAACTCAAAATTAGTTCAAAATGTAAAAGGAAAGAAGTTCTAATGAGCTTATGATATGCTTAATCTATAAATGAAAAGAAATAAAGGCTTAATCTACTTTTAAGCTTCTGAAATTGATCATGAACTAAGCAAACTCAGAAAACAAAATCAATAAGCAAAAATCCAAATAAGCTAACATACTCAAAAAGAAAATCTAGACTTTAAGCTACTTAAAACTTATAAAACTGATTATTATCTATCTATTTAAGCTATAAATTCTACCACCTTAAGCTAGGATTCAAAATTTAATAAGCTAAATTTCTATCCTACTATTTTGGCTTTTTCAGTATTTTTGGCTTTTTGACAGCTAATTTAAAGCTAGGAAATAAGCTACAAAATGGAAATATAGTATTGATCTAACTTAAGCTATTAGAAAACTAATCTATAACCTAAGCTAAGTCCTAAACTCCTATAACTCTAGCTAAATTTTGATCTTAAAAAAGATCAGCAGTACCTTCACTAAGGTACTGCTGATGCATTTGACACTTAATCACAAAGAGCTAATGCAGCTACAAACTAGGATCATACTTACACTAAACACACTCAAATGAGTGATTTAAGCTTAGGTATGAGCTTACACAAGCCTAAAGTCACTAGAACCTAAATAAGCCAACTAAGTCTAAGCCTAAAAAGTGTCCTGGTGCTGGCAAATCTTTATAAGTCATAAATTTTTTAAAAACATAAACTAACTTTTGAAACCTTTTTAAAAACTTGTTATAAAATATAACTCAGCTGACCAAAGTGAATTGTCCAAATTTGATTGACTTTTTGTGGTCAAATGAGCTTAAACCAAACACCCCTTTAAGACTTTGACAGAAATTATTAAGCTAAGATTTATGAATTCTAACTATTAAAACCTTAAAACCAGATATTAACTAGCTTATATCAAACCTATTAAACACAATTTAACAACTAATTAAGCTAGAATCTATGATCTAAGACATTATACTACTATTTTTGGATTTTTTCTATAGATCTTATTGACAGAATTGAAAACTAAGATTTATGACCTATTAAGCAAAAACAGATTCAAGTCTATGACTATTAAGCTAAAATGAAGAGAAATAAGCTCATTTAAGATCAACTTATAAGCAGATAAACAAGATTAATAAGCAATCTAAATCAATAAGAACTACAGACAAGTAAACTAATGAAACTTAAGAGAAACTTACAAAAACCTTTTAGCTACAACAAAAGGTCCCCAAAATAGACAGCTACACAGCTCCTAGCTTATTAGATAAGCTAGTGGGTAAAGTCCTTGTGGGATCCTTCCAATTTAGATCCCCTTCCTTATGTTATAAGTCCAAAATCCAAAGGTACTTAGAATTTAAGCTGATTTTATAGGTTTAAAGTATGATTAAGGCTAATCAAGCTCAAATCAAGAGCTTATAGACTCTTGAGAGCTTATTAGAGCTTATACGGGCTTATTGAGCTTTAGCTTAATTCTAAATAAGAAAAAATGAGAGATTATGAATTAGAGAGATTTTGAGATGATTAAAAACACTGCATTTCATTAATAAAAAGTTTGCTTACAAAATTTAAAAGGAAATTACAAAAGTTAAAGTAAATTAAGCTAAAAACTAATCCCTAAAAGCTACGTGTCTGTGTGTGAAGAGTGAGGCCCTTTTTATAGGTGCTGAAAGAAGCTTCTAGGATGCCTTGCCTTGCTCTTCAATCTTTCAATCCCCATCCCCCCCCCTCCACCACTCATTGTCAAATCATTAGATCAAGATTAGCCGTTGGATCAATAAGTAACCTCACACAGATTGCCAACGTGGCAATCCGTTTGAGGCTCACTTGTGCTTCTTTACTGAGCGATTTAGTACAAAAACCCACATATACTTGTGCTTCTTCCATTGATGACGTGTCAAGAGCTTGAGTGAGAGCTTAAGTAATCCTTGATTTGACTGATATGACCCCTCCTTAGTGTTAACGAGCTCATGAATTGACCATCTAACCCCTTGATTTACGTTTGCCCTTTGATTTTACAGCTTGGGTAAAGATGGGACGACGGGTGAATAGTAAATGGAAATGGCGCCATTTTTTGACAGTTATTTCAGTTATAGTTTGAGGAAATTGCACTTCTAGCCCCTCTCTTTCCTTTCTCTTTTCTAGTTATAAATAACTTTCGAAAATTGCAAGTTTAGCCCTTGTGGTTTATTTAAAAGGGAAGTGGGCTAGTAATGGGCTTATGAATTGGGCTTTTGGGATCCGGATAGGGTTTCCTAGGTTTATAGAGGCCCATTAAGCTTTCCTGGGCCCAATAAGGGAGGAGGGGACATTTTTGGACTTTTGTGAGAGTTGAGGGACCAAAGTGAAACATTTTGAGGATTTGTCCTTTTGTGTTTGACTTAGTTTGACCATCTTTGACTGACTTTGACTTTTCTTGGCTGATTTTGACTGAGGCTTGACTTTTCTGGCTTTGGCTTTGTACTCTTCTGATTCTCGTGTCCGCGCTTGCCCATTTTTGACGGTTTTCTTGTGATTTTTGATATATCCGTACCTGCACACACAAAACACAAATACAAGCATATTTTTGCCATTTTTGGACTGTTTTGGGTTTAATTGGGTTATTTTAGGTACAAATGGATATGTGTATTCTACACTTATCATGGAACACCTATTGACCAAACATGATATCATAGCATGACCGGGTCACTCATGTATCTGACTTCCAGTAGACCAGATATAGTGCAAGCAGTATGCTACTGTGCACGTTATCAAGCAATACCAACAGAAAAACACCTCAAAGAGGTTAAAAGGATCTTTCGATACTCAAAGGGAACCATTAATATAGGACTCTAGTATCCAAAGGATTCTTGTTTTGAGCTAACCGCATTTTTGGATGCTGATCATGCCAGATTCCTTGATACTCGCAAAAGCACTTTTGGAGGAATACAATTCCTAGGTGAAAAGTTAGTCAGTTGGATGTCAAAGAAGCAAGATTGCACTACAATGTCTACATCAGAAGTAGAGTATGTGGCATTCTCCGCAAGTTGTGCTCAAGTAATGTGGATGAGGACACAACTTAAGGATTATGGCTTCAGCTACAACAAAATACCGTTGTACTATGATTCTCAATCAGCCATAGCAATCTCATGTAACCCCGTGCAACACTCCCGTACCTAGCACATCAATGTTCGTTACCATTTTATAAAGGAACAGGTTGAACATGGTATAATTGAATTGTATTTGTCAGAACTGAATACTAGTTAGCTGACCTGTTTATGAAAGCCCTTTTGCAAGATAGGTTTGAGTATCTTTTCAAACGACTTGATATGAGATGTTTGACTCCAGCAGAACTGGAGGTTCTAGAAAAAGAGACTGCTTGATATTTCATCAAACATCGAAATGTAAATATTTTTGAAAAAGAAAATACAAAAATATAAAAGCTATAAAACCAAATACAAAAATATAAAATTTCAAAAACCAAATACAAAATCAGAAAATCAAAAATTCCAAAAAGAATCTTTTTGACATGTCTCTTGGAATCGATAACATTTACGTAACTAGAAATGACAATTAATATTTTCACAGGTATGTAAATGAAGTTCAAGAAAGAGTTCAAACATTTCAAAACATGTCATTTCTAATTTTCTTTATGACTTGTAATCACTCTCAGATTGCAACTCGGGCCCCAATGACAAAGGAGAGTGTACACGTCAGTGCGCTTATCCTTAAGCGTTAGAAGAGAAGTCTTCAAACATGTGGTTTTTCAAAAAAGTTGAACACAATTTTTCAAGAATTATTCAATAACATTTCATAATCTTTCAAAATTATATTCTCAACACTGCCTCATCCTCAATTTTATATTCTTTTTACAACTTGGTATCATTTTTCTTTGGTATCAAACATATGTAAAATTGAGGGGAGCAACAAGAAAAACTTCCACATAATTTAGGATGTAACATTTTTCTCCCCATAGAATTTTCAAGACAAATTTTAATCACTTGGTATTTCAAAGACTAAATGAATTAGTATTTAAAATAAGGAGAGAAATGTAATTAAAAAGTGATCTAATAATAAGTGATCTATAGACTCAAGAGTGAAAAGTGCTTTATACTCTTACCCACATGTGCAAAACACTTTTGTTTATAGATGCACGTGTGAAAGGGGAGTTTTCCAAAAGATGAAACTCTCAAAGTGTAAAATGATTTTTGATAATTCTATCAAACACTTTGATTGATTTTCAAGGGTTTTATGGTTACGATCAAATACCCAACAACCTATTAATTTTACGACGATTCTGAAGTCATAAGGTAGTTAGGTTAGGTATTAGTCCTATGATCCAACTAGAACTGTAGGGAATCCATAGTTAGAAATAGCAATCATTAGGTATGATTGGAGATGAATGAGAATAAGGGAATAATTGCAACTAAGACATGAGTTAACATTGGAATAATCACAACAAGGTGTTAGTAATAACGTCTTTGTAAGCATTGAAGGGATTAAGGAACGAAAAAGAAATGTATGAATAAAGGTGAAAAGAAAGAAGCTCTCCACATAATTTAGGCCGAAAATAGGTTAATACATATGCTATAAGTTTTCACAAAGATAAATTCTGGTATTGAAGACAAGACATCATGGACCCAGTGATGCACTACACAACCCTTTCTAGCCATTCAAGTTTCTCTCAAAAGAGTCTTGTCTCATTTTTCATGGAGATCAACACGACTTCTATTGACTTTCTCACTCCAAGTTAGTTGATATTGAAAAGGTGGTAGTCAGCTCCAGCCTCCGATCTCTAAAACCAATATGCACTAATAGAGTCCAGAGCCAAGAGATCAATCTATAAATCTCACTAGGACATATTTCCTGATAAACACTTGTTGTTCAACATCTAGAACACAAGTGATAACAAAGAGTCCAATGCATTATCCTTGTGATTTTGCCAGAACATCTGAGTGATACTCTTTAGTATTCACAATGACGATGGAAATCCTTCCAGAGTCAACATCAAATAGATCTGCGGTAGGTGACTTGCAAGATTTTATATGAATCAAGCTTGTGGTAACTAGATATTTATTTTGTCCAGTAAATGAATTACCGACTCAATCAGTAAGATAGTAACTAACCGATTCACTCATATCGTGTTGTCTGCTTTGAGACGTTCTGGTATTGAGAACAAGCAAGCATAGTGAATCTAATACATCTATGTTAGAGGATCTTACGCTTTAAGCTGGAAATCCTGTCAAGGAGATTCTTCTAAGTTGAATCTACCTGATCACAGGTCGGTCCTCACAGGACTGAAGGTTATCACTATCAAAAATCAACAAATGACAAAGCCATATTCGTCCATATCTGTTGTTTCTTACTAACCTAAATATGCATGTCTAAACGACGGTGTAGCAACCATATTCCAGCTGAGACAGATTCATTACCACATGCTCATGCTCAAGCTACAAAAAACATACTATAAGCATCAAGATTCAAAAATCAAGAAAGCTCAAGAATTAAAGACAAATACCTTCACAACTCTGATATTTAAGATCTCCCTTAAAGATATAGAGATTATCAAGACAAAGATTGTCAAGGGAGATTGTTAGCAAGCTTTCAAGATGATGATCATGTCGGTACCAAGACACAAGATCACAAGATGACGAAGACAAGGATCTCAAGGAGAAAGATTTAAAGATCTCAGAACTAAAGACTAAGTCAAAATACAATGACACAATGACTCAAAATCAAAGATCACACAGCATGAAGGAACAAGCCTACAACAAGATAAAGACTAAGACCAAGACTCAAGAGCTCAATGATAACATAATCTCTATGACCTCACTTCGGGGGAGATTGTTAACCTCAAAATATGAGTCGAACAAGGAAGTTTCAGTCATTAAATCAGGAAGACTTGGTCTTTATATTATTCACGTTGTAATAAGCTTGTAATACGTATCTGGATCTTAAATGTAATCTAATATTCCATGTGCTGTGGGCTAAAGCCCAAATGATCCCAAGCCTGGCCCATGGTTAAGAAACCCTATGCATCCCAAAGGAGCCTAGTAGTATAAATACCCCTTCTCCACACAAGAAGAAGGGTTGGTTGTCTCATTTGTATTCTTACACTTTGTGATAATCCACCACCTTCTTTCTTCCTTCTCTTTTCTACTTTCGTATCTCTCTCTTCTCTATCTCTTATTCTTGGTTTCGTATGATGGTGCAAGTATATGTTAGGGTTAGAATATTGGTTCCTACAAATATCCTTTAAAATCTGTGAAATTAAAATCAAAAAACACAAATTTTCTCGCTAAAATTCAAATAATCTCCTTTTATCATCAAACATACTCTCTTAAAAATAACCCATAAGCTCTCTAAAAGCAACAAACTTAATCGCAATCATTCCCGCGAAGATTGAAAGGTAAATTTTGTTGTTATAAGACTCGTTGAAGATGTCATGCTTGTAAAAGGTAGAGATGTTGTTGTTGTGATGTTGTAGAAGATGAATGGAGAAATAACATCAGAGTAAGAACCATCTTCCACTTTAACCATGAAGTACATGAAACACAAGATCATGCTTTGAAAATTTTCTAATGAATGTTATTTAAAAAATATGATCAAATTAATATCTCGATGATAAGGACGCGGAAATATGACCATAAAATCCAAAGAAGCATTGATCTGGTGAACTTTAGTGTAAAAACAACTTTTTAACCATAAAATCAAAGAAATGTCGTTTTGTGTTTTCGAAAACAAATTTCGAACAAACACGTAACACCTAGATCACATAGATTACTAGTTAACACTTATTTGAATCATTTAGCAATCATTTTAAAATGAGTGACCTACGTTCAGCGTTAGCATGACGTTAGCACTAGTAGGATTTCCATTTAATCATGATGAATAATATTTGATAGTATCACTCCAGAATGTTTTGGCATTCTCACAAAGACATATAATTATGCATTGTTTTATATTATTGATGTTTAATGCAAAGTACTTTTGTGTACTAAAGATATTTCATTGAATATCAATTTTGCTCTAGACTCTTGTGTACTTTTAGTAAGCAAGGACTGGAGCAAAATGTCCTTTATTCAATACCAACATTCTCTGATTGAGAAGTCGATAGATGATGCGATCGTTGTAACACACCAGGTTTTACAACTTCCTAGGCAGAGTACCTAATAGTTTTAATGTAGTAAAGCAAGGACTCAGGGGTTGTTATCGTTCTCTAGGGGAATAACGTTTAAAGGGTCGAACTAAACCTTACTAAGATCTAAGGGGTTGAGAGAATATTATTTTTCTATTTTTATATTTTTATGAAAGCAGGTAAAATTTAGGTTTTAGAGAGGTGGTTTGGATTTAAACTAATTAAACTAATATTAAATCTAAACTAATTTTGGTGGAAACTATATGGTAAACGAACGTATTTACTTAATCATGCATTACTCCTTAGTTTGCTTCTCCTAATCCTATTGCTTTGTCACACTTGTGATGATCTGTGTAAGTATTTCCTAGGTCATGAACAGATTACACAAATTTGCCATCTATGTAATATTTCGTTAAGGCAACACACAGGTAAGGTAGTATGAAGACTATTACAAGGCCCTTAAGAGTACATTACATGCATTAAAACACTAAGAGGGATCAACCATATTAGGGTTAAGGTAGTATGAAGACTGTTACCGATGGTATCCTTTCTACACACTCATGTTTTCCTAGACGTCTATGCTAATGTAATAATTTATAGCCAGTTTTCTAAAGCCTAACGCGCATGAACGAACACCTTTTCTATTGAAACCATGGGACGTTGGCCCTAATACTGATATATCATTGTTATTATGTTTGTTGTGCAATAGGAAAACTGACTTGCACGAACACCTTTTCTTTGAATGTACTTATTCTTCAAAGGTTTGGAGGTATGTCCGTACTTTTGCTGGTATGGATAGCGTTAATCCGACGCTAGCTCATATAATGCTTTGGTGTCAACCGTTATCGAATAAACGCACGGTTAAAGGAGTTGTTGGTAAATTGATTTTTGCAGCGACTACTTATTATGTATTGTTGGAGCGAAATAACAGGTTGTTCAAGAGTATTAGAAGGAAACCAGAGGAACTTTGTGACTTAATTATTATGAGGGTTCGCCTTAAACTTCTTACTTTTAAATTCAAGAATACGATGAAGGTTGAAAGCCTGCTATCGCTTTAGAAGATGCCTAAGGGTTTTAGGATTTATGGTTAATTGTTTCATGCTTGTGTTTACTGTTTAGATAGGTTAACGTTGTGTGGCATGTCACAGCCGCATTCCATTGTACTCATTGATTTTTTTGTTATTAATATACTTTACCGGGGTAACCCTTACCAAAAAAAATGCGCACATCCATCAAAAGAAGCAATATTAAAGGATCTACAAACTAAGTTTCATGCAATCATAAGTAAATACTAATGGATCTAGCCTAGCATGTTAAAGAGAAGCGAAGAACAAGAATCAATCAAACAACACATACACATATTGAAAGATTAAAGGATAAATGACTTCACTTGATTAAAACATGTGTTTATGACTAATACAAGAGGGTTTTTAACCCCTAAGAACGGCCTAAAAGTTGCTACACTCGAGCTATAACGTTTAGGGTTCGTCTCGCAAAAGTTGCACACTAAAACCCTAAAAATAAAGGTATATAAAGGAATTGAGTTGCGACGGCGTCGCCAAAATTCTGACGCCATCGCTTCGCCGAATCTTCTTAGGGTTTCTTTGAGGCGGTTACGTTTTGACGCAGTCACATAATTTTTGACGCCGTCCCTTGTAAGTTCTAACGGCATCGCGAGGAATTACGACGCCGTCTTCAGTCACTGTACGCATTCTTGAAACCACTTCGTGTAAAGTTGTAATCTTGTCCCGTTTCTCCCCAAATTTAGTCCAAATCATGTGTCTTTCCTCCAAGAGCTTCCCAAATGCTAAAAACACAAAAAGGAATGATTAAACACACAATTTAGGCATATTTGCATGATTCAGGGGGTTAAATGACTCTGAAAAGTGCATAAAATTACACCTCATCAAATACCCCTACACTTAGGATTTGCTTGTCCTCAAGCAAATGGGCTTTTCTACCTAGACAATAACAATATCAGGGGCATTTAACTTACTTTTCAAAGATAATTTATGGCACAACCATTTAGACCTCGTAATTAAAAGCACAGAAAATATACACTAGCACCTGACAATAAGTGTTTGGATTCTCTCTTTCTCTTAGGTGTATAATGAATTATAGCAATAATGGAAACAGAAAATTAACACTCATTACCTATCATAGCATACAAATTACCATAGGCTTGGTAAATGAGCAAAAACCTCCACCGTAATGGCGTAAGCACCTAGGAATTACTATCAAAGAGGTCTTTAAAGGGTTGTGATGTATGAGTGTAAGTTAAACGATAACGGAAACGGATGAGATATATTTGGGTGGATTTCGAGTGGTGGTGAGTTAATTAAATACAAGAGTACACGTGAAGGCGTTGCTAACCCATGACTCGACTAAACTAGGACTAGTATATACAAACTTTACCACTAACTATCTTGATATGAACATAAGAAAAATGGTAGCCCGTAAATTTTTTTCTCTCTTCTTTTTTCTTATATACATTTTTTCTCGATTCTTTTTTTATATACATTTTTTTCCTTACACTTTTCCCCTGTCATTTCCTAAAACATAATAATACATGACTTGGGGTTTATAACTACACCCCTACACTTGAGTTTTAGAGCTCATAATTACAAACTAACTAATGACCCGAATTAAGAGGATCAAAATAACATAGAGCGTATTACGCACATATGGGGGTAATAAATTATCTTTCTTCCCTATCTCTTCATAAAATAAAAACTAGCATGAATCTCAATCGTCCTAAAACTGTATACACTAATCACAAGACTCGACTTAGCAACCATGTACTCAAGTAAAAATTAACTAGGGTTTATAACAATAATGTATCAAAAGCGAGTACATACAAGGAAGGGTAAGGTGATTTGGGTGTAACATTTGGTGTGGGTTTAAATAATGCTCTTCATTAATAATTTGGAATCCACCATAAAGTTACAAGAACCGCGAAAAGGATAGGCTCGGAGGGGTGTACTAAGGGCATCTTGTACTAAAAATGAGTGTGAAGCAAGGGTGTGACGATAGTTATATGATCGAGGAGACCATAATAACAAATACAGGTTTAAAACAGGATTTATCCTAGTGCCTCTTATCATTTAGAAAATCTTAATCATACAAGTGTGATCTTACTAGCAGTATCGGAATGAATCACAAAAACAAGTTTTAGAATTTAATATACTACCGGTACACTCTCATATAGTTTTAAACTGATACCAATGCTCCAGAAAAAGCGATAAAATCACATATGCATGATCAAATCCAAGAACGTAACACATATGATTGCTCATTCCTTAACTCGAGCAAGCTAAAGGTGAAACTATCTTAGGTATCAAAGATGGATACCTGAATTCCTAAAGATATAGGGGTAGACCTTACATTTTTGAGTGGAAAGGTTTTTGTGCTAGTCATATATTTCCTATCCATAAGTCGCTCATAATACTTAGTTTTCATTGGTATGTGTCATAAAAAAATTTAAATTTGGGTCAAAATTACCTTCTATGCTATGTTTCAGTATATTACACATCATTTTAAGAACAAAGCAAATGCAATTGAAGGAATAGTTTTTAAGGTTTATTTCTCCATGTGCTACATATTTCTTACTATATATAAATATATAATAATAATCAATAATTATAATTCAATTATAGTACGATAAGTATTCCGAAAGACTCAAAGAAATTGCTTTTGACCAAAGCAAAATCAAAAATCCCCCGGGTCGTTCTCCAACGAGGTGTGAATTGAAAATCGAGAACGTTTGTGATCGCGTGAATTGAATGGATAAAGAGATTTGGATTTGGATTTTCTAATTTCTAAGAATAAAATGCAAAAACGATTAAAGAAAACCTAAAAACGAAAGCAAAAAATGATTTAAACCTAAAAACGAGAACGGGACTCAAAAACCCGTTCTTTAAAAAACAAATTTTGCAAAATTATCTTTACGAAAGCAAATTTAATTTTCCTAAGTGCTAAATGATAAAAGAAAATTTTGAAAAAAGGAATTATATTTTTTTGACTTTTTAATAATTTATTATGATTTAAAAACTGTTTTAAAAAGAAAAATAATTAAAAATATTAAACAAATTTGGAAAAATCTGAAAAAATAGGGAAAAGTACTTAAGTCAATGCTGGTTCTAAGAAAAATAAGTGCTGGAAAATTTGCTTATCGAATAAGCAGGGAATAAGCTAAAAAGGGCAATAAGCTTATAAGGGGAAAATGAGTATAAATATTAAACTTGGTGAAACTTAACCAGATGGCCCTACTGGTGCCGCTGGTTAAGTGTGAGGGAGTTAAATATGTATGTGTGTTAAAGGGGAGGTCCAGGGGTTCGAATCCTTGGCCTTCCTTTTTGCTAAAATTTTTTTTTTTTTTTTTTAAAAACTTATAAATTACAAAAAAAATAAGCAACTTTAAAAAAGATAACTTTTTTGAAACTAAAAAATAAGCTCAGATAAGCACAAAAAAACTGACAGAATGCTACTTTTTACACTAAGTCCTAATTAAGCTAACTGTTGAGCTAGTTAAGCACAAATAAGCTAAGGTAAAAGCAAACAAAGCAAAAACAGATAATCACTAACACCTAATAAGCAAATGCAACCAAAAATAAGCAAAGGAGATAAGCTAGAAAGTCCTAAAAAGCCAATAAGCAAATGGCACAAACTGGCAGTCCAAACAACCCAATGAGGTCCTTTTGGGCTTAAATTTAAGCCACTATATGAAATCTTATGGCTTAATGAGCTATTTGGGCTTAAAGCTTATCCAAGGGGCTATGAGAATCAGCAAAGAAAATATGGTTTGAAAAACAAATAAGCCAAGAAAAAGGCAAATGAAAAGTGCTGAATTACTCAGCATATGCTGGTTTATTAAAATTCTGAAAAAGGAAAAATGGTTATTTTTGAGCTGAAAATTAGTGGTGCAAACAGAACCTTATGAAGTTTGGAGCTCAAAACAGATGAAATTTGATCACTAAGGAACAAATATCAATAATCAAAAAGTGGTTTGAAATTAAGGTTAAGCCAAAAATTAGATTTGAAAAAGCTGTTTTTGTTTTAAAGAAAAGGCACAACACAATTTCGTGACAGCTTTGATTAAACACAAGTAAAACTAAATGGCACTATCCTACTGCATTAAGACACTATAAAGAACATAAAACAACACTTAAAAACTTGATTTGAAAGCTAAATCTAAGAAACACTATGAAACTGTTTTTACACCACAGTTTTGAACACCACTAAAAAAAACTTGAAAATAAACTTTCAAACCTAAAAACTTTGGAAAACAGATTGGAAAGGACTCAAGAGGGCTTGTACAAGATTGCCAAGTGACCCAAAAGTCTTTTATCCAATTTTTACCCACTTTGGCACCTTATGCCAAACACCCCTTTAAGTTTTAAAACCAAATTTTAAAGCTGATTTTTGGAGTTTTAAGCAAAAGTTTGTAAAAACATATATTAAACATGCAAGGTTAAGTATAAATAAGCAAATTCAAGACAAAGATAAGCACTAAAATAAACAACTAAGCAAATAAGCAGTTAAAAGGATAAAATGGACAAATTTAAGTAAAAACTCAAATAAAGGACATATAAGCAATTAATAAAGACAATAAGCATAAAACAACTAAAATAAGCACAAATAAGCTGAAAGTAACAGTAAATAAGAACTCTTCAATCCTTGTTTCCTTCTTGTTGTGTTTCTTTGCTGCTGAGTGAGTAAGCCGAGGACATCTGCGTTTGTTTTGAGAGAAGTCTTCAAAATCAATCTAAATCCATTGATAGTTTCCTTGTCCCTCAAGTCGTGTGTGATCAAATCACATTGATTTCATTAGCCAATGGTGTTGTAAAGGATTGCCAACATGGCAATTCTGGAGTTTTGTGAGGTGGGGATAAGGTAGAGTGACATTTTTTATGGAGTGAAGAGAGGTTTTCGAGGTGGGAATGTAACAAAGATGATGATGGGTTTTTGGGCGCGGGAAAAATTGGTTTAACATAGGTGCTGGTAAGTATTAGGTGAGCGAGCCAGGCAAAATAGGGGCCGCTTGCAATGTGGAATAGAGTTATTTCAAGTTAAGGGGGGGGGGGCCCTTGGTTATTATAAGGTGTGTGTGGTTGGGGGTGTCAAGAAAGGTTCCTAACGTGGGGGGAGTGGGGTGTATTACATGGTAACATCCTAGAAAGGACTAGGACAGGGTCAGGGGGTTGGATGGTCTGTTTTGGTCCTAACGCGAGCTGATCGCGAAGTCTCAGAGTGTGCCTTTTTTAATGTGTTTAATGGGGTCTTTTGGTGTGTATAGTTGTATTTTGGCCTGTAAAACTTTGGCTTTTTTTCTTTATATAAATCTTGACACCACATATACACTAATTGGCCTGGGCTCCGCCATAGATGGGTACGAGTGGGCGACATTCGCTGGGTTTTCTTTGGTTCGAGCTTCGGATTTGACCTTTAATTTGTCCAGGGTTGACTTTGACATGGTTGACTTTGACTTTTTTGACTATTGAGAGGCTTTCCACGTTTTTTCCATTCGCGTGAGCGTCATTTTTGTTGATGTTGCTGTGGAGTTTTTCGTCCTTTTGTCGAATTAAATACCGTTTTCCTACACATATAAATGATATAGCTGCGACAAATACAATGTATTTTTGGTACGTTTTTGGTTCATTTAAGTCCGTTGTTTAAAGGTCAAAGGTAGTTACTTAAGCACATTAATAAAGCCCAATTACAAAACTAGTGCGTGTCCTCACGCAAGGCATAATGTAAGCAATTTGAAAACAAGACTCTTTAATCCCCATCCGACTAATAACCTCGAGAATAGCTAAGTGTCTCGTCAAGGGGAACTAAAGAACAATAGTTTAAAAAATCCCCCCGTTTTACCATTTTTAAATGTATTCACTTATTCCCTACACATATTTTTGTTCTTTTCATTTTCTTATTTTTTTTTTGTGTATTTTTCTTTTTACAACTATAGAACTTATTGTGACTTTTGTTATTTTTAAAACTTTAAGGATCATAGAACAGAAATGCGATTTCAATCCTTAAATCCCCTGACTCAAATACAATTCATCGTCCCTAACGTTGAGCGAGAGCTAGACGCGAGCGCGCGCGTTCTCTTATTAAGGCGAAATCAGGCGGCGTTGGAAAATAGAGAGAGTTAAAGGAGGCTAACACTACTCATATTTGCACTTGTAACTTTTCACTCCCAGCGAGCGCGAGTATTATATATTAGGTAATGTCATTTCGAATTTCAACCATGGATCAACGTTTTAGCAATAAGTCTATGCTTCACTGCCTCTCGAAGAAATAATGAGTTTGAAGCAGATCACCCCATGTACGACTTTCGTCTCGCAACATCCCAACCTTGCGGCTAAGTGACCATACTTTTGATCACCCCACAAGACTAGTATCGACTTACGGGTTTCAAAAACTCTTAGGTTTCCCGTATATACATAGCTTATTTAGAAAAACTTAAAATGAAATAGTCTTAGTTCAAAAGCATATTTAAATTTAAGAAAAAGAGATTTTCCCTATATTTATTAACTCACATTTACTACACTTAATACAATTATTCATTCTTAAGGAAATCCTCGACCTTTTAGAAGGCTGCAACATCGGTTGTGAGCCGGCAAGATGCAACAAACTTTTATCAGCCCACAGTTTATAATTATTACTCATCATTCATTCATTCATTTTTTTACACTTTATATTACCACGATATAGAGAAAATTTCGTTTTAGAAAATTTAAGTATAAATTTGAACTAAGACAAAAATTATTATTGACTACATCTCAAAAATTGTCGATTTAAGTTTAATTTTCAAAAAGAGCACGTATTATTAGTCCGGTTAGAAGCTTATGGGAGAAAAAGCCACAAACTACACTTATGAGCTCTTAAGATTTCCAAATAATCCTTGTTTTAGCATCCAACTCATACTTAACTCTATCATTTTTCGTTCTTCGCAAAGATCCGCGAACGCTTAGCCTAAAAGTTAAGGAACAAGCTAGAGCTCAACACGCTCGATCGAGTCAAAATTTATTCTTATTCTACCCAACAAGAAAGTCAAAATTGTGACAAAATACTTATTTTATTTTAGAAAAATTTTAAAATTTTTTCATTTTTTTGAAATTTTAGTGGTAAAAACGGGATTACGTGAAAACAATGACTGCAGGCATAATCAAATTGATAGATTCCCCATACTAGAACTAAACATTGTCCTCAATGTTTTAAGAAGGGTCTCTACATAAATCCTAAGCCATTTATTAAGTATGCTTAAAGATAAACGTTAGTCGATAAGATTTGGATATTAGATTCCCAAAATGAAGCTGAGGATGTGAAGCTCTAGTGAACGAAGGACAAAACCGCGAGCATGAGAGGCTTCAAAATCCGGGCAATCCTGGACATACACAACAAAAAAAACAAAGCACGGAAAATGGAAGAGGTGAGCCTCTTACAAAAAAAAACACATATTCATTACTACTAAACTAGCATACTACTACGATAATATTAGGATAATCATGGGTTGCCACCCACGAAGCGCTTGTTTTAGATCACTTAGCTTAACCCGATCCCCCCATACTTGAGCTGGTCAAGGGGGATAGAAATGGAGACACGGAACATCAAAAACACGGATGCCCTCTCCATAAGAGTAAGGAAAAATCTTCATCGGTCTTTCAAAAATTTTAATGACTTTGAAAGCTTTAGGGCCCCGATAAGATAATTCCGAGAGAAGAGAGGTATGAACTCCTTTAGAAGTTAGAATCCCGGAGTTGAAAACTTTTTCCTCATTTTCGAATGAAAATGAGAGTAGAGTTTCAGACCCGAGAACTTCTTTGTGGAAAAGAAGTTCATAAAGAGAAAGAGGAGGATATAAATCCTCAAGAATTAAAGAAGCATTTGTGGCATTCTTTACATTCCTTTCCATTGTTTCAAGATTGGTGACTTCATAAAGGTTCTTATGAATGAGTATACCCGGATTAAATACCTTGTCCTCGTTGTTGGTTGAAGGCAAAGCATTAACCTCGGAAAAATCCTCATAGAAAGCTGAGCCACACTCAGGAAAAGGAAGGAAATCACTTGATTTAGGGGAATCAAGTTCATCAATCAAGAGTTTAGCATCTTTGATTTTTTCTTCGTTGAAGTCAAATAGATCATCATATGTTTTATCATTAACGGTCTCAAGATCAAAAAGTTCATCATCATAATCATCCCATAATGATGGGTTTGAGTTATCAAGAGCATGTTTATCGGTGAACATCTCAGAAATGTTATCAACAAGATTGTCATTAGGAGAATTTTTATCAACCGAATCTTCGAGAATAGAATCCATTTCCTTGATAGGATCATGGTTAAGCAAATACTCTAATTCTCGAAGATCGAATTCAGCATCAAAGGGAAGATCATCATTTCCTGGTAGAAATGTGATAATAGCGAGTTCATCGGCGAACTCCTCAAGAGAATAGTCGCTAGTCTCAGAAATCGGGAGACTAGGTGAAGAAGAAGTGGTACTGCCACTTAAAGAATTATGAAAAGGAGGGAAGGGAGATGAAGGATTACTATTTCCTATTGGAAATGAATCACTTGCGAGATAAGCTTCGAATTCTTCCCAAATTAAATCACTTTCTTTGATGGAATTAAGTGTGGGGGAAGAAGAATACTTGGTCACGGGTTCCGAAATCGGAGTGGGATTGCCACTCGATAGATTGATAACTTCCAGTGAAGTTGAATTGGTATGAGAAGAAAAAGTGGGATTGCCACTTTGATGAGGTTGGGTTGAATAGCTTGAAGTGTTATGTCTCATATTCAAGGTTAATCTTTCATTACCGTCACGGAGAATCATTTCTTCTCCATGAACGTCAATCAAAGCACGAGCTGTCCGTAAGAAAGGTCTTCCCAAGATGAGGGGGACACGAGGATCGCTTTTATAATCAACGATGACAAAATTAGCAGGAAATGTGAACTTTCTAACCGGAACAAAGACATCTCTTGCAATTCCAACCGGAGTACAAATCTCCCGGTTAGCTAGTTCAAGGGTCATTTGGGTGGAAATAAGCTCGGGTAATCCTAACTTTTTCCAAACCGAGAGTGGCATCAAGTTGATGCTAGCACCTAGATCGGCTAGGGCTTTGCACTTGAGCTCACTAAAACCACACGGAATGAGAAATTTCCCAGGGTCTCCAAGTTTTTCGGGTAACTTCTTGAGGATAACCGCTGAGCAATTTTCATTAAGGGGTGTATTTGCCAATTCTATAAGTTTCTCCTTGTTGGAAAGGAGACTTTTAAGTATCTTTTGGTATTTCGGGATTAGAATCAAAGCATCGGCAAGAGAGATATTGATGTAAAGTTGTTTAAACATGTGCCAAAATTTGTAGATTTGGACTTCATCTTTTTCTTTCTGTTTTTCTTGGTTCATTCTTGATGGATAAGGGATATGAGGGTGACGAGGATCCCTTTGGTGAACCATATAATTTTGTTGAGAATGATGTTTAGCTTTTTGGACAAGAGGAGGTGGGACCTTAATGGTAAACTCACCATGTTCCGGGTCTGTTAAAGTCTCCTCTACACGTTCATCCTCCTTCGGATTAATGAATGGAGGAGGCATATGAACAGAAGGTCCATCAAGAACAAGTCCACTTCGAGTGGTGATGGCTTTCAACTCACCTTTCGGGTTAGCAACGGTGTTGCTAGGGAGAGATCCCGAACCCAAGGTAGAAGCGATGTTCATTTGAAAGAAACTAGCCATCATGTTCTTAAGCTCGTTTGTTTGATTTGACATTGAAGCTTGAATTGAAGTTTGCATTTCATTTCTTAACTCATTTTTCACATTGTTAATTTGAGCTTGCATGGCTTTTATATTAACATCATTCATTTTCTTAATTTTCTCTAATTCACTTAAAGGAACACTTTGATTTTGTTGAATTGGAGCTTGACAATTTGGATTTTGATTGAAATTGTTTCCTCGGTTAAATCCTTGAGGTTGGCTAAAATGGTTTTGATTATTTTGCCCGTTTTGTTGAACAAAACCCGATGGTCTTGTTTGATTAGCCACACCTGGAGGACAATAACTGGAATTACCCTGATTGTAGTTACCCGCGGCTGCTGCAACGTATCCTTGAATATTATCCCGATATTCTAGGAAAGTGTTGCCATCAGCGGCGAGACACTGATAGTAAGGATGAGCACCACCGAACCTAACACAAATTTCCTCAACGGCTTTTACGGAAGCTGGAGGTGGGGTAGCTTGAAATTGTTTTAGAATAGCCGTTATAGCGGTAGTCACATCACTCGTTTGCTGATTTACTGCATGAGTAAGTTTGGCTATATCGGAAGAAGAAGAATTACCATCATTTGATTTCACTTAAGAAACAATCGATTTGTTTCGTGAATTACAAACCTTGGATTTGTTTTCGATAATCGTCAACACATCTTGAGTACTTCTTTCTAAAAGATTGCCACTGGTGGCAGAATTCAAAGAATCTTGGTCGGCCGAGTTCAAGGCATTGTAGAAAGTATCAAGTTGGTGCAATTCGGTGAAACCATGATGAGGACAAGCACGAAGGAGATCTTTGTATCGATCCCATGCCTCATGAAACGATTCATCAAACCGTTGTTGAAAATTAGAAATTTCATTTCGAAGGTTTGTCGTTCTTGAGGGGGGAAAGAATTCGTTAATGAATTTGGACACAAGATCTTCCCAAGTGAGAATAGAACGAGGGGGTTCTTTTTCAAGCCAACGACGGGCTGCCCCCGCAAGAGAGAAAGGAAAAAGCATAAGCTTAATCGCATGATTCGGCACATCCTTGTATTTGATTGTGGAAGTTATTTTGTTGAACCAACGGATGTGGTCATGAGGATTGTCTTTCTCAAGTCCGAAGAATTGGTCCGAAGTCATCATATTAATGAGACTATGCTTGAGCTCGAAATGCTCAGCAAGAATTGGTGGAACCACGATTGCCTCCGCATAACCCTCGGTGGGTGCACGGAGCAATTCCGCCATAGTACGTTGATCGGCCATCGTAACTACGGGTGATTCTTCAAGAGCGAACGGTTCGACTCTTTGATTTGAACGTCTACGGTTACGACGTTTCGGGTTTGAAGTGGTTGGATTAGAAGAAGAATTACCAACGAGATTAGAAGAAGAACGAGTGCGCATGCACTAAAAAGATTAAAAGAAAAATATTTTTGGTTTTTCAATTTATTTCACAATTTATTTTAATGGACAAAACGAGATCGAATAACTTAAACCAATAATCGACAAGCTTCACGGTAGCTCTTTAAAAGAAAAACGCACAAAGGAGCGGAGGAGTAGGAAAGCGCGAAGCTATTAAAAACCTTTCTCCTTTAGGGTCGTAGTTCCTCGGAACAACCCTCCTTATACCCCTCTTATAGTTTGTTAAACTTTTAAAGGTGAGCCGTACGTCGCAAGTGACACAAAGGCAAGTTTTGAATCTTTTGTTTGGGAACTTATTATGATAATGCTCAAGATGCAAGCATTATATTGATGATGATTTTTATTTCTTGATTAAGGACAATTTTTTTATGTTTTTGATTTTTTTTTCTTGATTTTATCTTATACTAATACTAATAAAAGAAAATGAAAAATATTTTTGTATTTTTGTATTTTTATAAATAAAAGAAAATATTCACAAACGGGAATGATAACTTCACGAGGGAAGGGTCTTCAAAAACTAATCTTCAAACGTATTCACGAAAATCGCACACACCTCCCCGGCAGCGGCGCCAAAATGATAACCAAAGATTTCTTACTATATATAAATATATAATAATAATCAATAATTATAATTCAATTATAGTACGATAAGTATTCCGAAAGACTCAAAGAAATTGCTTTTGACCAAAGCAAAATCAAAAATCCCCTGGGTCGTTCTCGAACGAGGTGTAAATTGAAAATCGAGAACGTTTGTGATCGCGTGAATTGAATGGATTAAGAGATTTGGATTTGGATTTTCTAATTTTTAAGATTAAAATGAAAAAACGATTAAAGAAAACCTAAAAACGAAAGCTATAATGATTTAAACCTAAAAACGAGAACGGGACTCAAAAACCTGTTCTTTAAAAATCAAATTTTGCAAAATTATCCTTACGAAAGCAAATTTAATTTTCCTAAGTGCTAAATGATAAAAGAAAATTTTGAAAAAAAGAATTATATTTTTTTGACTTTTTAATAATTTATTATGATTTAAAAACTGTTTTAAAAAGAAAAATTAATTAAAAATAGTAAAGAAATTTGGAAAAATCTGAAAAAATAGGGAAAAGTACTTAAGACAATGCTGGTTCTAAGAAAAATAAGTGCTGGAAAATTTGCTTATCGAATAAGCAGGGAATAAGCTAAAGAGGGTAATAAGCTTATAAGGGGAAAATGAGTATAAATATTAAACTTGGTGAAACTTAACCAGATGGCCCTACTGGTGCCGCTGGTTAAGTGTGAGGGAGTTAACTATGTATGTGTGTTAAGGGGGAGGTCTAGGGGTTCAAATCCTTGGCCTCCCTTTTTGCTAATTTTTTTTTAAAACTTATAAATTTCACAAAAATAAGCAACTTTAAAAAATATAACTTTTTTGAAACTCAAAAATAAGCTCAGATAAGCACAAAAAAACTGTCCGAATACTACTTTTTACACTAAGTCCTAATTAAGCTAACTGTTGAGCTAGTTAAGCACAAATAAGCTAAGGTAAAAGCAAACAAAGCAAAAACAGATAATCACTAACACCTAATAAGCAAATGCAACCAAAAATAAGTAAAGGAGATAAGCTAGAAAGTCCTAAAAAGCCAATAAGCAAATGGCATAAACTAGCAGTCCAAATAGCCCAATGAGGTCCTTTTGGGCCTAAATTTAAGCCACTATATGAAATCTTATGGCTTAATGAGCTATATGGGCTTAAAGCTTATCTAAGGGGCTATGAGAATCAGCAAAGAAAATATGGTTTGAAAAACAAATAAGCCAAGAAAAAGGCAAATGAAAAGTGCTGAATTACTCAGCATATGCTGGTTTATTAAAATTCTGAAAAAGGAAAAATGGTTATTTTTGAGCTGAAAATTAGTGGTGCAAACAGAACCTTATGAAGTTTGGAGCTCAAAACAGATGAAATTTGATCACCAAGGAACAAATATCAATAATCAAAAAGTGGTTTGAAATTAAGGTTAAGCCAAAAATTAGATTTGAAAAAGCTGTTTTTGTTTTAAAGAAAAGGCACAACACAATTTCTTTAGAACAATAATATATGCTGGTGACAGATTTGACCTTTGATTAAACACAAGTAAAACTAAATGGCACTATCCTACTGCATTAAGACACTATAAAGAACATAAAACAACACTTAAAAACTTGATTTGAAAGCTAAATCTAAGAAACACTATGAAATTGTTTTTACACCATAGTTTTGAACACCACTAAAAAAAACTTGAAAATAAACTTTCAAACCTAAAAACTTTGTAAAACAGATTGGAAAGGACTCAAGAGGGCTTGTACAAGATTGCCAAGTGACCCAAAAGGCTTTTATCCAATTTTTACCCACTTTGGCACCTTATGCCAAACACCCCTTTAAGTTTTAAAACCAAATTTTAAAGCTGATTTTTGGAGTTTTAAGCAAAAGTTTGTAAAGACGGATATTAAACATGCAAGGTTAAGTATAAATAAGCAAATTCAAGACAAAGATAATCACTAAAATAAGCAAATAAGCTAATAAGCAGTTAAAATGATAAAATGGACAAATTTAAGTAAAAACTCAAATAAAGGACATATAAGCAATTAATAAAGACAATAAGCATAAAACAACTAAAATAAGCACAAATAAGCTAAAAGTAACAGTAAATAAGCAATTAAACAGTAAAATGCAAAAAAATGGGAAAATGGAAAACTCACAAAGGTCCAAGCTTTTTGGCAAGTGCATAAGCTCTCAAACAGCTTATAAACCAATCCTATAGCTTCCCATGAAGCACTAACCCAAGGCCATCTAGTATATACCTTGCTCCTTTGAATTCTTGGACATATTTTTGATATTTTTGTGATTTTTGACTTTTTTGACAAAATATAAAACAAGTGTTTATATAAACCTTCAATGACTCAAAAGCTTACATAAAACCTTAAAAACAGTATTTAAAAGACAATTTAAAGGTAAATGACAAGTGTTTAAAGAAAACTTGAAAATTTCATTAACTTAATAAAAATTACAATGCTTTAAAATAAAATGACAGTAAGTAAATGACATGAAAAGTAAATTGCATTAATAAAAATGGTACAAATTTTTGTTAATACAAACCTTAGTAAAAGAAAACTTGACAAAGAGAAAATAAGCTAACTAGTCCTATTTATACTAAAAACTCTTCAAGTCTTGGTCTCCTCTTGTTGTGTTTCTTTGCTGAGAGAGATCAAGCATTTGTGTTTGTTTTGAGAGAGAGTTTTCAAAATCAATCTAAGCCATTGATATTTCTTGGTCCCTAAGTCGTGTTGATCAAATCCCTTTATTTCATTGTCCAATGGTGTTGTGAGGGATAGCCAACATGGCAATTGGAGTTTTGTGAGGTGGGGATAAGGGAGAGTGACAGTTTTGTTATGGTGTGAAGGGTTTTCGAGGTGGGAAAGTGACAAGGATGGTGATGGGGATGTTTGGCGGGAAAATTTGGTTTAACATAAGGTGCAGGGTAAATGTTTTAGGGAAAAGGCAAAATAAGTCCTTCAAGGTGTATAAGGTGTTTTCAAGTTAAGTCCTTGTGGTGTATAATGTTTTTGTGGGTTGGCAAGAAAGGTCCCTAATCGTGTATATGGTATCGTTGCAAAGTTAGTCCTTTTGGACTAACGACAGTTAAGCTAAAAGGGTTATAGGGCTAACTGGGATTGGGCCTATTTAGGCAGTTTGGGCCTTTTGACTGGGCCTTTATAAGACTTTGGGCTTTTTCTTTATATAAGTCTTGATATAATTACACTAATGGGCTGACCCGACCCATTAGATGGGTACAGGTGGGCCCATTAAGTGTTTCTTCGGTTTTGGCTTGGGCTTTGACCTTTGACTTTGTCGGGGTTGACTTTGACTTGGTTGACTTTGACTTTTTGACTTTGGCTTTTCCACGCTTTTTCATTTCGTGCTCGGTTTTGTCGTTTTTTGCTTTGTTTTTCGTCCTTTTGTCGAATATCCGTTTCATGCACAATATAAATGAAAACATACAAATACAATATATTTTTGTTACGTTTTTGGTCATTTAAGTCCGATTTTAAAGGTCAAAGGTATGTGTATTTTAGCACATACCACTCCCCTACACTTATTTTGAACATTGTCCCTAATGTTCTTAAAATTACTCGAATAAATGAATAAAGGGAAAGAAAAAGGGAAAAGAAACTAGTACTACCCTGGTTTTGCTCAATAATGGAGAAGAAACAAATGATAAGCTGGTTAAATCGTCATCCAAGAATCATTTATATGAAACTCCTAAGAACTCCAAAACTTTTTCTTATCAAATATAACCTGCAAATCAAGGACAAGAAACAATACACCTAGCATAAAATCAGCGGGATAATGATATTGGTATGCATTTAATTACACATACCTTTTACCTAATAAAATGACCCTAAACGACCAAAAATGCACATAAAATGCCATAAATATTCTTGTTTTTGTGTTTATACTGTACATGTACTGGATATTCACTAAAGGACAAAAACAAAGCCAAACTGAACAAAACCGAGAGTAGAATTGAAAAGAGCACGAAAAACTAAGGCCAAAGGTGCAAAAGGATTGAAAACTGAGCTTAAGCGGACATTTCCGGATCGACTCGACAACGTTTGTGCATTTAATGAAGTCAAGACGAAGTCAAAGTCAACCCCGGGATATGGCATTGGAAAGGGCATCTAAAACCGAACCCGAAAACCTAATTGTTAAAAGTGGGCCCACCCGTACCCACCTAGTGGGCCCAGATCAGCCCCCTTATATAAACTTTTTTTTATATAAGCCTAAAACCCTTTTTTAATTACCCGGCCCAAAACCTTTAAACATGGCCCAAACCCTTTAAGAGTTAACTTTGTTAACCCCCCAAGGACCTACCATGAAATACACACATATAC
>BQNB010082440.1:0-26620 GCA_026074375.1 Tanacetum coccineum
TTTTACAGACTCAAAAAAAAACTAAGAAATAAAATTTATTTATGCAGACTCAAGGTATATCTATCTGTCGAAGATGGCAGACTCAACCTGTATCTATCTGCTTAACACTGCAGACTCAAGGTATATCTATCTGTCGAAGATGGCAGACTCAACCTGTATCTATCTGCTTAACACTGCAGACTCAAGGTATATCTATCTGTCAAAGATGGCAGACTCAACCTGTATCTATCTGCCGAAAACCAAAAATCGTTTCGGGACTTAAACCTTAGATTCGACAAAAGTCGTCTCGGGACTTGATACCCTAGATTCGACAAAAGTCGTCTCGGGACTTATACCCTAGATTCGACACCAACAAAAGTCATCTCGGGATTTGACACCCTAGATTCGACCAACAAACAAACACTTGTCGTCTCGGAAATGATACCCTGGATTCGAAAAAAATAATAATAATAAATAAATAAATAAATAAAAATAAAATAACGTGCCTCAATTAGCCATCACAATCGTCAAAGTATGTCCCCACTTTCTTCATTTCATTTAATTTCACCAAAAAGCAAAAGCACCCCCTTTTCTCTCTTTGTAAAACAAATAATCAGATCGTTATAAACCGACGATCGACCAACAAATAGTAAGATCTTGTCAAGTGGCTATCATTTAAACCAAAGATCGACATCAAACAAACAAGTAAGTCGACCGGTTATCAACACAAAGCCAACGATCAACAAATAAATGTGGCGGCTGGTTATCACAAAATCTCGGTGGGGAATGTGCGGCAGATGGTGGTCGTTGTGGTGGATCTAGTGAGGAGACGGTTGTCGGTTGGTTTTGATTGGATTTGATTGATTGGTGGAGGTGGATTTTCATTATTACTTGATATTTGAAGATAAAAAAATGACAGAGGTTAAGGTATAAAGGGAGCCCTCCGAACCTCCGGCGTGTAGCCGGCGGCCGGAGACGGCGGCTCTGATACCATGTAGAATGGTATTACTTTTATTGATTTCGTGTGGCATTACAAAGAGATCAGATATATATAAGGAGTCTATACAAGTTATTCTGGGTAAATAATGATTCCCCACAAATCAAGCTAATCACTAGCCAATCAATCATATTAAATATGCAAATCATATGCCAATCAATCACTACAAATCATATGGCTAACATGTTAGCTTGACAGATAAACATTATCCAATCAATCATTAATTGTCAAATTGATTAGTCAATCAATTAGTTGTCAATCATTATCTAGTCAATCATTCTCTTGTCAAGCATTAATTAGTTGTCTATCCACATAGTCTTGTACCTCTATAAATTGTAATGAATGATGAATGAAAGAGGACACACAGTTTCACCATTCTTCATGGTATCAGAGCATAATCGATCCTAAATCCTAACCCATAAACACTAACCTTCATCACAAAAATAGTTGTCCTCCGGTCATCGGAAACTCGCCGATGATTCGGAGGGATCCCAAACATACCTTTTTCTTTTTATGTTATTAGCTGTAATACAAATAAATCAAAGCGCCGCTTCACAGCGCAACATAACACCGCCGTCACCGCTGCTATACCACCACCGTTTCCGTTTATTTTTTTTCCACGATCCCATCTTTCTACCTCTTCGTCAATTGTTAGTGATTTGTGTTGGTGATTTGTGCTAAGGTCACAAATCCACACAACCGTGATTTGTGTTGGTGATTTGTGCTAAGGTCACAAATCCACACAACCGTGATTTGTTTTGGTGATTTGTGCTTAGGTCATAAATCCACACAATCTTGATTTGAGATGAGTTTGGTTGAAAGCTCTTTGGGAGGCTGAGATCTCTAGTTTCTTGGATGAAGGAGAAATAAGGGAGGCGTGTATTTTGGATGATAAATTTTTGGTGGCCGACAAAATAAATTGTGGTGGGTGAAATAATGTTTTTTGGGGTAAAGGTAGAGAAAAAGAGGAGAAATTCAGTCTGAGCTTTCACGTTTTCGTCGCTCGGACTGCGGGGGAGTGTTAGCTTGACAGATAAACATTATCCAATCAATCATTAATTGTCAAATTTATTAGTCAATCAATTAGTTGTCAATCATTATTTAGTCAATCATTCTCTTGTCAAGCATTAATTAGTTGTCTATCCGCATAGTCTTGTACCTCTATAAATTGTAATGAATGATGAATGAAAGAGGACACAACGTTTCACCATTCTTCATGGTATCAGAGCCTAATCGATCCTAAATCCTAACCCATAAACACTAACCTTCATCACAAAAATAGTTGTCCTCCGGTCATCGGAAACTCGCCGATGATTCGGAGGGATCCCACACATACCTTTTTTCTTTTTATGTTATTAGTTGTAATACAAATAAATCAAAGCGCCGCTTCACAGCGCAACATAACACCGCCGTCACCGCTGCTATACCATCACCGTTTCCGTTTATTTTTTTTCCACGATCCCATCTTTCTATCTCTTCATCAATTGTTAGTGATTTGTGCTAAGATCGCAAATCCACACAACCGTAATTTGTGTTGGTGATTTGTGCTAAGGTCACAAATCCACACAACCGTGATTTATTTTGGTGATTTGTGCTTAGGTCATAAATCCACACAATCTTGATTTAAGATGAGTTTGGTTGAAAGCTCTTTGGGAGGCTGAGATCTCTAGTTTCTTGGATGAAGGAGAAATAAAGGAGGCGTGTATTTTGGATGATAAATTTTTGGTGGCCGACAAAATAAATTGTGGTGGATGAAATAATGTTTTTTGGGGTAAAGGTGGAGAAAAAGAGGAGAAATCCAGTCCGAGCTTTCGTGTTTTCGTCGCTCGGACTGCGGGGGAGTGTTAGCTTGACAGATAAACATTATCCAATCAATCATTAATTGTCAAATTTATTAGTCAATCAATTAGTTGTCAATCATTATCTAGTCAATCATTCTCTTGTCAAGCATTAATTAGTTGTCTATCCACATAGTCTTGTACATTTATAAATTGTAATGAATGATTAATGAAAGATGACACAACGTTTCACCATAAGACTATGTGGATAGACAACTAATTAATGTTTGACAAGAGAATGATTGACTAGATAATGATTGACATCTAATTGATTGACTAATCAATTTGACAATTAATGATTGATCGGATAATGTTTATATGTCAAGCAAACAAAAAGGTTTCCCAGTAATAATAATTTTACTGAAACAGGTGAAAAATATCGCGTTCACCGGCCTTTTCAGACTCATATTCAAACCGTTAGTTGATGAATATGAACTTGTAGAACAAACACACACAATTAAACAAGCATATCGATATTAATTTAAATAGTAAATAAGGTACTTAACAAACATGATTTTGGACCTATCTTTGAATATTGTTTCCCAAATGGTTCCTACGATTTCTCGTCTAGTGTTTTTGTTTCTCTATATAATGTTTAATTGGACATGGTATATCTTGCTATACCGGCCATTTGTTAAACATAATAAAAAGACGTGCTTTTCAATTTTTTAGTTCTACGATTCACCGGTTCGTAACATATCTTGTGTCTTTTGAAAGAGAAAAGAATATGTAAAAGATACGGCCCTCAAGCCTGTTGCTACTCACAGGATTTCTTGAAGCTGACCATAATACATTTCTCCGTCAGGGCCAGGCGAACAAATGTCGATGTTTTAAGTTTTGCGACGTTCATCGCGGCTGTGCACGACAAACCTCACACCGTTGACTACGCAAGAGTTGACTGAGATTGGAGTCGGTGTTGGTCCACAAGCCAAAGCGAATAACTCGCTGGTTGCACTAACACCTGGGTCATTGTCTACGTGACGTTGACGGATCTATGAAGAAGATAGGATTAGATAGAGAACACAAAATATGATATCGTTATTTTTACAGTTAAGTACACAAAATAAGTCTAAGTTTACCTGCGACCCAAACCAGTCGGGGAATTCTTCTTTCATGTCTTTGTTAGGAAATTTACTGAAAAACGTTCATGGTATTAGAATAAGTCGTCGAAAAGATAAGTTAAGAAAAAGAAGTTTCAAAATAAAAACGCGTACCTCTTGAACTGGGACCGGTACGTGTCGATTTCAGGACTGTTGTGAAGTACATACCATATCACTTTCTTCAACTCTTGGGCATCAAACCGAATAACCGACCGTAAACCAATCGATTTACATAGTGATCGAAACACCTGAAACTGACACGTTGGGGGAGGGGGATCCACATTACGGTCGGGACGATTAAATTTCATGGTAACATCCCGAAAATAATAAGAACTGAAAGTCAATGCTTCTTCTGCAACATAACCCTCCGCAATCGAACCTTCCAGCTTAGCTTTATTTCGTACATAACCTTTTAGCTTCTTCATGAATCTTTCAAATGGAAACATCCACCGGGGGCGAATAGGCCCGCCTTCAAGAGCCTCTAGAGGTAAATGGATAACCAAGTGAATCATAATGTCAAAGAAAGCAGGAGGATATATGAGCTCGAGATTGCACAAAATATCGACCACCTTGCTCTGAGCTTTCAACATGTCATCCTCCATCAAAGTTGCAGAGCAGATTTGCTTAAAGAATAAACATAGCTCGATTATTGGTTTTGCAACCTCATCGGGCAAGTATTGCTGAAGTCCGTAAGGAAGTAAACGTTGCATCATTATATGACAGTCATGAGACTTCAGGCCTGTTATATTGGTATCATTATTGGTCACTTTGTGCTTGAAGTTGGATCCGAACCCATCTGGTAGTTTAACTCCTTTGATGAACTGACAAAACTTTTTTCTGTTCTCTGGTGTGAAAGAATACGCAGCCTGAGGCTTCGAGCACTTCCAATTTTTGGTTTGGCCAAGCCACAAGCCACTTCGAATGCCCAATCTTTTCAAGTTTTTTCTTGCCTTGGCGGTGTCTTTAGATTTGTCATTCATTAACAAAGTGTTCAAGATGGCCTCCAACATATTTTTTTCGATATGCATGATGTCTAAATTATGTTTTAGTGTAAGAAAAGACAAATACTCAAGCTCGTAAAAAATAGATCATTTAGTCCAGTTCAGCTCGACAAGAACATTGCGTTTTATCTTCACACCCCCATAACTCGGATGCTTACCCTTCATACGCGTTGGCAATCTAGCAAGTTGAGCCTGGATTTGATCCCGGTCAAATTTTCTAGGAGGATCTCCGTCTTCTATCTTACCATTGAATTCAAGTGACCTCCTCCATTTATGGGGCTTTTTTAAGAATCTTTTATGGCCAACATAAGCTGTTTTGCCTAACACACACAGATGGAGTATCTTCATTACATGTAGGGCATGCCCTGTAACCTTGCCCACTCCACCCAGACAAATTACTTCGAGCAGGAAAATCATTGATGGTCCATAAAACCATCGCTCTCATATTGAACTTCTGGCCTGTAGCAACGTCTATAGTCTCGACATCTTTCAGTGCCCATAAAACCTTTAGGTCATCAATCAAAGGCCTCAAGTAAACATCAATGTCCTTGCCCGGGGATTTAGGGCCAGGAATTAACAACGTCAGCATAAAAGAACTCTCTTTCATACATAACCACGGAGGCAGATTGTATGTTGTCAATATCACCGGCCACATGCTGTAAGCCTGACTAAGGTTGCCGAACGGATTAAAACCATCAGCAGCCAACCCTAATCGAACATTTCTTGGTTCTTTTGCAAAATTAGGATACTTGGTGTCAAAGTTCTTCCATGCTCTACCATCAACCGGGTGTTGCATCTTACCGGGCTCCGTACACTTTCCAGTAGCATGCCAAGTCATTTCCTTTGCAGTGTGACTAGACTTGTACAAACGTTGTAGTCTAGGAATGATCGGAAAGTAACGCAACACCTTCTTAGGAACTTTCTTCCCCGGTGTGTTACTGTCTTTCCATCTACTCGTTTTACACACCGGACAGAAATGCAAATCTTTGTTATTGTCGCCCCGAAATAAGAAGCAATCGTTTACACAAGCATGTATCGACTCGTACCCTAACCCGATCGTTTTAAATGTCTTCTTTATTGCATAGTATGACGGTGGGAGCTTGTATCCTTTCGTGGTGGGAAATACATGTTGGAAAAACTCTAGCATTTCATTGAATATAGAATCAATCAATTTACCTTTAACCTTAAAATTGGTAAACTTTGCCATAAAGTCTAATCGAGTCACATAGTCACAACCGGGGTACAGCTCCTCATTAGCAATGGCATATAACTCTTCAAACTCGTTACGTTTAGCTTGAGTCGGTTCATTACTTGTCTCACCAATATCTCCTTGAGTTGTCATTTTGTTCATTATTCGGAGGAATTTAGCTAAGATCATTAAGTAACGCTATCATGTCACTCATCTGAGGTTGTCTTGTGTTATCTATTACTGGCGGTGGTGGAGGAAGATCCGGTTCACCATAGTGAACCCATGTTTTATAACCTGGGTTCCACCCATATCTCATAATGTGTTTTGGAAGGTTTTCGATAGATACCCACAATACTGTTCGACAAGACTTGCATGGACATTTTACATTCCCAACACTATTCACTAACGGCTTGCAATCATCGACAAATTTCGTAAGAGCGGTATAAAATGATTTTCATGACGCTCTAAAAGTGTCCAACTCTTATCAATTACCATAACTGCATTTTAACGATACAATTAGTTATTATATGCAACTTAATTATACACATTCAAACGAGGAATACGAGATGTTTTGTTCACCTAGTGCAACTATGGAAGGCAATCCTAACCCACTCTTTGAATGATTCGTCCATATATGAAATGCGTATAACACGATTTTACAATTTGAGAAAAATTTCGGCAGCATTATCCCCTCAACTCCCCAAATATGGTGTTTAAAGAAAAGACATATTCGTAGGAGTATAAGGAGAAACACTGTCGAAATCATCTCAAATGTAAACTATTATTCCATTCAACCTAAATGAGACAAACATTCAAAAAGCAGTCCCAAACAGAGGGACTATTTCGAAATTAATTCTAATAAGGTTAATTTCGGTACGAGTTTTCTATAGGATGAATTACATTCAGACACGGAGATTTTGGTGAAATTAATCACCAAAATCCTAAAATCCTAAACGCATATACATTTAAATTCTATTATAATGAAGAAAAAAAAAATCAATTTATATCAAATAAGCTTTTGTTAAACAGCTTATCAGAATAAGCTGTTCTTAAACAACTTATGCAGCCTATTCCCATCCCCAAATGAAGCTTATTCCTAAAAGGAGTGTTTGGATTTGCATTTTACACTGTCAAGGAGTGTTTGGATTTGCATTTTACACTGTCAAGGAATGTTTGGATTTGCGTTTTACAAAGCAATCACATCCCCGATGACATGTCCTCGGGGATACCAAAAGGATAAAATAAAAGTTAGAACGTACCTCGGCTGTGGACCATACGGCTCGTTCTTCCGCTAGCCTTGGTTCCGTTGTCGTTTTGTCCCCCCTTTGGTACGACAACTGTTGAATCAGAAAAATTAACAAACTTTACAATTAACAACTTATTATACCTTATTAATTATACCTCAACCAAAATTAACAAAACCTTTAATAATTAACAAATTAAAAAAAATTACAACCAAACCTTAAATTACTAAAAACAAAAATCCACCACCACTAAACTTGTTTAGAGGGTTAGAAAAAGAAGATATAAAATTATCATTTAGAGGGTTAAGGAAGAGGAGGAGGGTTCAATTCGTGTGCTCGTGTGCGAGTGTGAGTGGTGGTGGTGAGTGAGAGAGGTGGGTTATGTGGAGAGCTGTGTGAGCGTGGTGGTGAGAAGGATGGTGGTGGGGAGAGTGGTGGCGTTGTTTTTAAAAAGGCGTTAGGGAGAGTTTTTTTTTTTGTATTTATGCTTTTTTTTCACAAACAGTGAGACTTAGATCTATTTGTGGTAGATTATTATCCCACGACATTCCCCCGGCGACAAGCGCCCGCGAGAAAGTTTTTTAATAAAAAACTTTTGTCGTTTAGCAAAAATGGCGCGTTACTGAAAATTTCCGAGGGTAAAAAACCTCAGCGACATGTCGTCGGGGAATGTTTTTTAATAAATTTTTTTTATAGTTTTTAATAATTAATATTTAAAAAAAAAATATATTGATATTTATATAATTATTTTATTTTATAATAAAATTTATAAAAAATAATTTAAACAAAAATTAAATATTTAATATATATATAATTATTTTTTTATAAAAAAAATAAATAATTATTTATAATTATTTTTTTAGTATGCGCATATCTCACACGCGCATGCCTCAACAACACTGACCGAACACCTAAAATTTTCATCGGCTCAATTGTTAGTGTTTTTGGAGCACAAACAAATACACTGAGCCTTGGTCTCTAATCAGTTCCTTCAATCAAAGCAAATTCTGCTCAGTTTTTGATCGTAAGCTACTACATTTTGGTAAATATTTCATCCTTGTTATTTTTCTCATACCTTAAACCCTGTTTACATTAACAAAATAAACGTTTTGTATTGTGTTTTGTAATATATCGTTGTATATTAGATATGTCAAAAAGGATGAGTCAATAGGTTATCGTGTTTTGTACATTATAAATGTCAGCGATGAGTCGATATGTTATCGTACACGTTAATGTTCAAAAACGGATGAGTCCGATATGCTAGCGTTGCACAATAGATGTTCACGGATGATCATATGTTTATCGTATATACATTAGATGTTCAATGGATAAGTCGATATGTTATCGTTGTACATTAGATGTTCAACGGATGAGTCGATGATTGTATCGTTACACATAGATGTTTCAACGATTAGTCGATTTTTATCGTTTTACGTTAGATGTTTAACGATGACAAGATATTTATCGTTGTACATTAGATGTTCAACGGATGAGTCGATATGTTATCGTTGTACATTAGATGTTCAACGGATGAGTCGATATGCTATCGTTGTACATTAGATGTTCAACGGATGAGTCGATAAGCTATCGTTGTACATTAGATGTTCAACGGATGAGTCGATATGTTATCGTTGTACATTAGATGTTCAACGGATGAGTCGATATGTTATCGTTGTACATTAGATGTTCAACGGATGAGTCGATATGTAATCGTTGTACATTAGATGTTCAACGGATGAGTCGATATGTTATCGTTGTACATTATATGTTTAAAATTAACGGATGAGTCGAATGCTAGCGTTGTACATTTAGATGTTTAACCGGATGAGTCATATGTTATCGTTACAAACAGTAGACGTTCAAGATGAGTCGACATGTTATCGTTGTACGCAAATGTGCAACGGGATGAGTCAATATGTTATCGTTGTACATAGACGATCAACGGATGAGTCGATAATGCATATCGTTGTGCATTAGCGTGTTTAACGGATAGTCAATATTATCGTTGTACATTAGATGTTCAACAGGATGAGGTCCGATATCTATCGTATGCACATTAGTTGCTCAACGGATTAGTCCAATATGAAAAAGCATACGTATTTCATAGATCAGACTATAGAAAGGGTAGTAGCATATCTGACCGAACAGGAAAACGAAAGAGTTTTTTCTTTTATATGTTTATTATTTATCAAATATATAATTATTATTTATCATAAAACTAGAAACGAACCTAGAAAATAAGGCATATCGCATACAAAATTACAAACTATATTTTTTTGTTTAAAGTAACGACATATCGTACCGAAACGAGAACCGAGAAAACGTATTGTTTTTTTATATAGTTATTATTTATCAAGTATATAATTATAAGTAATAATTAATATATTATTTATATATTTTATAAATAATAAACGACTTAAAGTCAACGAAGTCAAACACACAATATCTATCCCCGGGGCGCCAAGTCGCCGGGGAACTTCGCAAGGTCAAGCCTCGCAAAGTATAAGTCTAGGGGGAAATAAGCTTATGAAATAAAAGCCCAATCCAAAATACAAGCCCAATGCTACTATCTCGGGCGACATGTCGTTGGGGAATCATCTGGCCACGTCACCAACATTAACCAATATCCTAAAGACACTCAACGAAAGTCAATTAGGTATGTCTCCCGGGAAACCACCTGCCACGTCACCTCCCAGATAATTAACACTAACTATTTACTTAAACCCATTCAATATGTTGTAAAATGTATCCCCGATGACATGTCGCCGGGGAAAAGTGAGCGGGAAAATTTCCTCTAAGTTTTTCGTTGATTTTTTAGGTCAAACTTTAACCACACTATCCCAGGCGACATGTCCGCACAGAGGAAACCAACTTCCAAACTTTGACTAAAAAGTCTAACGAAATGGTAGCCATACGTAGGACGAATTTTTTTGATCGTTTAGCGATGTTTTTCCCCTGCGACTTTTGTCGCGTCGGAATAACATCGTCACCTTTCTACTTTTTTCCTGTAGTGATAGGGGCACTTTAAACTAACATCAAAACTACAATATCAACATTATTTATCACGAAATAGCCTAAAGGTTTCAGGTATATCATAATAGAACTTTCAATACAAATCATCATGATAAAAATCGTAATCATCATCATCGTTATTTATTTTCCCTTCATTGTTCCAACATGCTATTAATACCATAACCACTATCATTGTCACTTTTTAAACTCGTTGAAGCCAAATAACGAGCTAAGATGTGAGATTTATCTACATCTATTGTACATAATCGTTATTTGGAGTAATACATTACTAGGGAAACCTTTTTACCAAAAAATAATAAACTAGCAGAATAAGTGGTAAAAGGACTAAACTTGCGATGAGCCGAAGCCACCAAGACACGGACCGAGGAAAAAAAGTTTAAAGACCAAATTCGTTATCTCACGAACCACATAAACGATTTAAGTAATTAACTCGAAAGAATATTAAAAATCTGAACGGCCTACACAATACCGCGATACATCATCTCTTTCACTTTTTGCCTTACTACATTTTTAACTTCCTCCGTTTGTTTTGAAAGACAACTTATATTAATAAACTAGTAAGATGCTAAAGTTACACGATCACGGGCATAATAAATTGACCAAACTAAATCTAAACTCGCTACATCGGCTAACCAGCTCTACGACCTACAGGGGATATCACAAAGTGGATATCATACTTACTACGATATAACTCCGACATACCATACCCACCAATGCGCAACAACGGTTAAGGGTTAAACACCTAGCAGAAAGCATCACACGGATTGACAACCAACTAGTGACCAACAATGGAACATCTGACCTACACATGAAACATAACTCCCCCCTCCCCCGTCCCACGAAAGCCCGAAACACACAGTTTCTGAGTACACAATCTAAGGCCATTAGTGGGTGAGGATGATAATTGTTGAATAAAGACCTACAATGTATGAGGACCATTTAATGAAACCCCCAAACACAAACGTTAGTCTCTGACCTCTTGCTTTAACGACCTCGACTTAACTCACCCTTTTGTTGAGCAACCAACATTTGAATCTCATTGTTATCACACAAATAAATTAATCTTCTCCTTTTTAAATAATACTATGAGCATACTTATTAACAACCCAAAAAATATATAACCATCGATCAAAACCATAAGAAGTTTTTATTTTCAAATTTACAAAATTTCAGCCTTTTCACACTTTCTTGTATTGTGTAGCTTATATTCACATTGGCATGTATATTTTTTGGGATCATACGACTTTTATACACTGCAGCGAAAGACGGAGCCCAGTAAGCGCGAAGATGTTTGCCCTTCGGCGAACGATTATAAAATTCTCCCTTCCTAATGGAGTCACGGCTTCGGGCATGTATGTGATTAAATATATCCACCAAAGTTCGTACATAATCCGTGGTACGTCTAGTGACTGAGTACTTGGAGACTGTTTATGATGATTTGTTTTAATCGGCTAATCACGCTTCAATGAGGTCTACCTTGCATCAAATGACACATCATAAACAATAGTTTAAAATTATTTTTCTGATGTGGTGGCTGGCGACTTGTGGTGTACATCTTGTCGGCTGTTTTTCTATTTTCGATAAGAACAGAACAATGTTGCCATACTTAATCATATCTGTGGACAAAAAGTGATTAACGAATATTCCCATGATATTATCTTATACGGAGATAGAGAGTGTAATAATTATAAAGTCATAAACACATTGCGGTCAAGAATAAGGGCCTGTTTGGTTTAAAAGTGGGTTTAGAATAGGATTTGGATTTAGTTTAGGATTTAGATTTAGTTTAGGTTTAAAAGAGAGAAATTATATTTATTTTATGAATTTTAAAATAAAATTGATTTAAGAAAGTATTATTTAAAAATAAAAGAAGGTATATATGTGTGAGAGAAAAAGTGACATATTTAATTATAAGTGTGTGAAAGAAAAAATCTACCATCCTCTTTTACTTTGACTTTTGGTGGGCCCTTTTCACTATTTAAATGTCAAACTCACATAACAAACAATAATTTTCACTATCAATCCCAAATCCAAATCAAGAACCCAACAACCAAACGGGCGTAAGTTTTTCCATTGTACGGTGAGACCGATATTTTGGCCTTCTTGTGGGACATATATTGCGTACATCATGCACCTTCTTTTTTACTAGGATTTATTAATGCAAACAATTTGAAAGCCTAAGCTAAAGTTAAGGAAAAATGCCAGTGGATACCGCCAACAGGTAGAAACTATGATAAAAGGAAAAAAAGAAATACTAAAATCAATATCTTTTACGTAGGACGTAGTAATTAAATTTAGAAAGCCCAAAAATAGAAAGGTCTAGTTTCAGGCCTTTTAGGAACCATGGTTGACCCAATAACGCCAAGAGGTAGAAACTATCGAGACCACGAATTCCCGAAAAATATTTCTTATAACGTTTCCTTAACAAATTCAATATGACCATGATATTTAGAAATGGTGCATATTTTTTAAACGTTTGTTTGTTGATGGGGTTTTCTGAATTATACTCATTTAACCGTACTAACTGAACATTCGACGGTAATTGATTTTTCTCACGTATCTATGTTCTTGTATCCTAGTTGTGCAAGTATCATTTAGATATCAATCATCATAAAAAATTTACTTAGACTATACGCGAAAGAAAATCATATGTGGACGAAGGTATAATGTACCACTTGATCGATTATTGAGCTGGTGACTTAGCAATATATTCATTTTAATAATTGGTGCTAGACTGCTAGTTATTATTGTCGTAATGACATTCTTTTATTTTGATACACACAAACCGTAAACGATCTGTTGTATAATATGATTGACAGATGGAAAACAAATATGTTCATCATTTCAAATTGATGACTAAATGGATAAAGTCTTTTAACTTGTAACTTTGTTGTTGAGAATAAGAAAAAAAAAATTTTTATCTAGTGTGTTTGATGGAGTAGTTGAAACATATATATCAACCCTTTGTTATCACCGAAACATCTTGTTGTTTGAGATACTGAAATTGTAATAATTAGTAACGAAAGGTCTAAATTTAAAGTATCGCTATGATTAAGTAGATATGATGTCAACTCAATTACAGTGACACTGCACATTTGATGATATACCCAAACTTTGAATCCATCAACCGAAACAAGAAACTTGATTACGACAAATGTTTACTCAAATTCTACACGTTATGCCAATGGCCCAACTTGGTTGGTTGAATTTTACACAAAGTTTCGCAAATCCGCTTACTAGAACACAAGAGCTAGAAGTGGCAAAAAGGGCGGGTTAGATGAAGATCAAAATGGGTACTAGTAAGAATGGGTAGCTTGGGTTGGGCCAACCCTGCAATACTATTATGCTCCTCTATATTTAATTAGATATCTTGCTGGTGTACAAATTTACTATAGTATATGTAAACTTTTGTTTTTTTTTTCCTAAAGCAACACAAAATTTATTGAACACCAAAAGCTAGATATGTAAACTGTTGTTATAGTTCTGTTTTACAAGGATTACCTATAAAGTAATTAGAACATTGAGCTGCCTAAATGAAATAAACCTGAGCAAATGATATTTGTTGCAGGAAACGTGTTTCAAGTTCATTTTTAATTTTCTCGTCATTTGTTCCGAAACCTCAACTGGAGAACTTGTAAGCTGTTTTAGTAGGAGATTATTATCAAAAAATTCTATTCTCCTTTGTGGTTGATATTAGGGCCCTTGATATTAATGTGGCTTTAGGCTGATTCACCACATAAGACGACACATTATCACATTTTAACATCATTTTTATTTACATCCGGCGAATCATTAAAAACTAACAAAGGCCACAACTAGTAAGAAACTTGGGGTGGGGAGAATCATTACACATAAAAATAAAGATGCATTTCTGGTCGCATGACCATTAAGTCAAATTAATCTGTATATTTTTATTCCTATTTAATATCCATAAGAATAATAGCCGCTCAAAGTTCGACCCTAATGTATCGCTCTGTATTTTGTAGAGTGAATGTGAAAAAATTTCTGGTTCCCCGTTAGAACCATCAAGAGCGTTATTTTGATAGCCACGTGATCATTTTGGATACGTAAATTGAACACACATACATGATATTTAAACAAAGACTCTAACGTGCATATACTTTTTTGCTGCAATGCATCGAAACAATTATATCACACGCATAAAAGAGTTACTAGTAATAGTTCTTCCATCTATTCAAGAAAACTTGCAGACGATAACAGTTGTTTTATTAATTGTCATTAGACAATTATAATCTCGAACTTAACGTTAAGTTAGTTCTTAAAAATTTGCATATTATAATTTAGCAGGAACCTTGATTTTTATTTAACATAATATGTCGCCTAGCGTATACAATTCAGGAAAAAAGAGAAGGGTAAGGAATAAGCATAATATCTTATAAAATCGATCATTTTAGTGTGGCTCCAAACTGAAGGAAATGAAAGAAACTAACACATTACAATGAACTCTTTAGTTTTGCCATTATAAAAGTTCAAAGAACAGAAAAGAGTTTATAAAGTATTTCACTACATGTTTGTTATTCGTTTTAATATATTCTGAACGGATGGTTGTAGTTCTCTTTCGACTATTCTTATGATCTGTCTACAAAGAAAAGACTTCTAGGCACGACGAAAAGTTAACTTCAAGGATTGCGTGAAATGATCATTATTATTTTACAAACTAATGTACCGTATTTGTCATTGATCCCTCAGAACGTAACCTTTCCGGTCATCTTCGCATTTAATGGTACATTTCTCTACCTAAAACTATATCTTATCAACATTAACTTACCAAACGTCATGTGCTTATTATTAATGCTTGATTGTTAAAACCACGTGGATATTTAGAGCAAGCAAATGATGTTAAGCATTTACAAACAATGCCTAAGTATACTTTCCATATATGTCAATTGACAAACTAGGTTCACAATCATGAGTAATAAGTAGAACTTGATAGTTCCGTAGAAGACATGATTCTTTTCAGGACAATTTGAGCTAACAAACTGGTAAATGAGTCAACATTTATTTCGGAAAGAAAACAAAAACTCAACGGTACCCAATCCTGTCTTTCACGGGGGTAATAGAGGAGGTGAGATTTCCAGAGGACCTCCGGCCTAGCAGGGAGTGGGGATCGAATCCTTAACCTCTGTTCCAGAGGGAGGGGGTTTTCTAACCGATCCAACTCTACTTGTTTATTTCGGAAAGAAAACTGAATGAAAGAAAGAAAACTGAAATCAAACTATGGGCCTTGAAGGCCTCGCAATTTCTCCAAAATTCAGAGTTGGGTTTGGTATTTCAGAATGTATTATTCATAAAAGTTTTGATTAGAACATGAAAATCAGCATTGTTATAATTCCATATTATTTCTTCCTAATTATTCTTCTAAAACTACATAAAAATTAAAAAAACATTACATATAATCCATTGATTGTCTCTTCCTATGATATTAACATTGTGTTTATAGATATGGAGTATAGAAAAAAATGGAGGGTAAAAGATCACAAAATCCCCTCTAAAATAACTATGATGATTAGCAAGGGAATAGTACAAGTCGTTGACCAAGTATATATTAACAGCAAAGGTTCGTTATTAGGTAAAAAGGTTTCCCTCGTAACTATATTACTCAAAAAAATGAAGAAATTATGAATCTTATTATAAAACAATACTCAAATCTCAATTTGAGTATCAATTAACAACACATAAACTGTAAACAAACTACACACCACTGCTAGTTCCATGTGTGGATCAATAATCAAATTGGTTATTGTTCTATTAGCAACTGAAATAACAACAAGATCAAGATGATCTAAAGAAACTAGGGTTACAACTTTTTGAAGAGAGAATAAATGAGTTAGAGAGAAGAGATTTCCAGAAAAGTCAGTACCAAAGATGGTCAATTCTACTTATAGAGTACTGACCATCGACATAGAACTTTGCAAACTTGGCAGCAACAGTCCTCAAACTTTCTTCAATATCCATCTTCAGCAAAGAACTTCTTACAAGACTAAACTGAAAATAAGACAATGACATAATAAGCCCCTCAACATATATGTTTACCTATTGAGACTAATAATCTCAATACCCCCTTAGTCTCAATTTGGTAAACATCATACATACCAAGTTTTTAACCAATTCCAAGTGCTGAATTGTATCCAACCCTTTGGTAATAATATCTGCAATTTGATTTCACCTTAACAGTTTTTACAACTCCTTTTAAAACTTTTTCTCTTACAAAATGTTGATCAATCTCAAGATGTTTTTTGTTCTTATCAATAAACAGTGTTAACCAGTTATTTTTAATAAAACAGCTAATCTTAATAGCAGAATTACTGTCACAATGAAGTGAAACAGGCAAAAGATTTTCAATTTGCAAATCTTTTAAGATTTTAAGAATCCAAATCACTTCACTGGTAACTGAAGCAAGAGCTCTATACTTTGCTTCAGTTGAGGATTTAGAGAGAGTATTTTGTTCTTACTTTTTCAAAAAACAAGAGAGTTATTAAGAAATACACAATATCCAGTAATAGACTTCCTTGTAACAATACATTTAGCCCAATCAGCATCAGAAAAAGCCTTAAGAAACATACCAGAAGTCTTAGTAATATGAATTCCTAAACCTGGACAACTCTTGAGATAATCCTTAATGTCTTAAAAGGCAATCTTAAGATGAGACGTCAAAGGAGAAGTGCATTAACATGACTTAAGCAATACACATCATACAAACAATATAATTGCCTAGTATGGTCAAGTAAATCAACTTCCCATTAATTTCTATAATCAGTATGTTCTCAAGTAATGGATCTGATCACTAGCTTCATTAAAATAACAAGCTTAGACATACGAGGAGTTTTAGCAGGTTTTACCAAGCAAGCATCACATACTCCAGATAATAGTCAAGAACATACTTTCTACTTTCTCTGTTGGAGGCAAATACCTTTTTATCAGATATCTAACAAACTTCATACCAAGAAAGTATTTGAGTTCCTATGTCTTTAATCATGAATTTAGACTTAAAAAACACTTTAAACTTCTCAATTTCAGAAACACTATTACCAGTAATGATAATATCATCCACATAAACCAACAAGGCAAGAAACACCCCCTTATCATACTTGGTATATAGAGAATAATCAGATTTACTCTGTCTAAACCCATTTTCAATTAAAGTAGAAGTCAACTTAACATTCTATTGTCTAGGAGCCTGTTGTAAACCATATAAAGACTTTTTAAGTCTGCAAACCTTATTATCAGAAGAAAAATATCTTTCTGGTGGTTTTATAAAAACAACCTCTTCCAAATCACCATATAAGAAAGAATTATTCACATCAAGCTGGAAAACATGCCAAGACATTGACACAGCCAGACAGACAATAAACACCGAACCAGTACCATTTTGACCACGAGGAGAGAAAGCCTCCTCATAGTTTAATTCATATCCTTTTGCCAAAACCTTGATCAACAAATCTACTTTATATCTATCTATCTCACCACTAGACCTGAACTTGATCTTATAGATCCATTTACATCCAATAACTTTTCTACCTTCTGGTAAATCAACCAATTCCCAAGTACCAGTTCTAAGCAAAGCATCTATTTCTTGATTCATAGCATCAGTCCAGTGAGAATACTTAGAAGCTTCAAAATAAGATTTAGGTTCTCTGGTTTTATTAAGTTGAGTTACAAAACAAAAAGTTTCAGAATTAAGTTTTGAATAACCAACAAATTTACCTCATGACCATATTTAAAACCATTTGAATTAAACAACAAAATTCTTATAATTCTTGTGGCAAAACACATTGTCTAGAAGATACATTCCTAAACATTTTGAAACACCATTTAGATAAACTTTTTTTTGGAATTTTTCAATTTCCCAAATTACACACAAACCCCCTAGAAAGAAACACTTTTTCTTCAAGTGTGGCAAACCACCACCTCTTCTAGTGTGGCAATAAACAAAATCATTGACATGTATACAGCATCATTCCAGAATCACATCTTGAAAAATCAACAGTGTTAACATTGCTACCAGACACAGAAGAGCTGCTACTATCACTCTTACCTTTATTCAGATCATTAGCTACTCTCTCATCATCATTGGGTATCTCAAGATATTCAATGTCAAAAAAGTTTATATGATTAATATCTTGAAAAACATTTGTAGAATTATTTTTTCCAACCTCAGATCCTTAAAAGGAAATATATTCTCAAAAAACTTAACATCTCTAGAAAAAATGAACTGATGCTTATCAAGACTGTATAACCTATACCCTTTTTAAAATTAGAATATCCTATCATAATACATTTCTCAGATCTGCTACTAAATTTGTCATTATTATTGACAATGATAGCAAAACACAAGCAACCAAAGACTTTTAAGTGAGAGAGAGTAAACATTTTTTTTGTATATCAATTCCTAGAGACTTTGTCATTCTAGCAACAGAAGAAGGATCTGTTAATAAGAAAATAAAGCAGTTAGAATACACCCATCCACAATCTTTAAAGGTATCAACACGGAGAAACATAAGGGTCTAGAAATATTAAAAATGCCTTTTTCCTCTCAGCAATTCCATTTTGTTGTAGAGTATACACACAAGAAGTTTGATGAATAGATTCCCTTTAACAGAACACAGTATTAGTTACAAAACTGATTAACATATTTCAGTACCATTATCCACTAAGAACTTTAATTTTCCTTTTAAATTGATTTTCAATCAAATTATAGAAAACAATTATGAAGTGAGGAACCTCACTTTTAGATTTAATCAAGTATACCCAAACTGATCTAGTGTAATCATCCACAACAATAAAAAAAACTAAACCCCTCAGAACTAGTTATCTTATAAGGCCCCCATAAATCTAAATGAACAAGATCACCCAAACTTTTAGACTTATGATCACTTAAAGGAAAAGGTTCTCTAGTTTGTTTAGCCCGTTGACAAATTTCACAACAAACAGTATTATCCTTTTTATCAATGTTTAAGGAATCTTTAAGAACATTTAGAACAACGTATGCAGGGTGACCAAGCCTACAGTGCCAATCATGCTGAGATAGCATACATTGAAATCTAAGAATACTTGTATTACTTTTAATACCTTTATCATTATAGTAGTACAACCCTTCACATTGTTCACCAATCCCCAAAACATTTTTCAGATTCAAATCCTGGTTCAAAAAATAACATCTATTCTCATCAAAGGCAACAATAACCTTATTTTCTTTAATCAATTAATGAACAGAAATCAAAGTGACACAATATTCAGGTATAACCATCACATCATACAAAGTTAAACCATTAGATAATCTGAGATTTCCAATCTTATAAATATAGTCCTCAGTCCCATTAGGATGACCCACTTTAATTTTAAGATGGGAAATGTCAAGAACATTATCTAATTCTTTATCAGTGTAAGTCATATGCTGAATTGCCCCTGAATCAATAACTTTTTCATTATTAACAAGTTTAGGTTTAAAATTAGCATTAGAGAAACTAAAATTCTCAATTTTTTTGTGAAATATAAAACTATTATTAAAATAAGTACTTGCCATATTGGCCTGCACATTTTTTCCAACTTTATTGTCTTTGATGAGAGAGATAAGAGTAGCTATTTTTTTCATCTGTAAATCCAGAAGATGAACTTTTCCCAACAGAATTATTATTAGAAACACTTTATTTCTTAAAATTTTGACCAGACTTTTTCTTTTCAAAATCAATAGGAATATCAATGAATTTTAAAATTTTTCCAAAATCAGCAGGGTAACCAATAAGCTTAAAACATTTGTTAATAGTATGACCATTAAAACCACAATGATCACAGACCAACCCAAAACCCCTATTTTGTCTGTTATTGTTCACATTATTAGGTCTAGGTCCATTATTAATATTCTGACTCCTTTGAAAATTATTTCTATTAGGCATATTAGAAACAAAGGCAGAAGCTTGATTCCTCTTAGAGGAACCAACACTGCTACCAAAAGCAACTATGTAAGATTCCTCACTAGAAATGGTAGCATAAGCACTTCTAACATCAGGTAAAATTTCTCTAAAGAGAATAGAACTTCGTATTTGTATATAAGAATCATCAAGACCCATCAAGAATTACATTAATTTCATTAATTGATTATGTTTTTTAAAATCATCAGCAGCATGACAAGTACATCTAGGCAACTCAATCATAAAATCAAATTGTTTCCACAGAGCATTCAACCTATGATAATAATCAGCAATAGAGGATCCATTTTGTCTTAGAGTATGAATTTTATGATGCAAACCAAAAGTAATGGAACCATCCACTTTATCATAGGTTTCCTTTAATTCTTCCCAAACATGTTTAGCCCTTTTTGAAAAAATTTGACCCATGAAAAGTTCCTTTAATATAGAGTTTAAAATCCAATCCAAAACCACAGCATTGACCATATCCTACTGTCTCCCAAGAACCTCATCATTATTAGATCTTCTACAAGATCCATCTATAAAACTAATTTTATTCTTTCCCTCTAAAGCTAAAAGCATAGCACAAGACCATACTTGGTAATTTTTAGTCCCTTTTAGTTTTATAGAAACAACAATTAAAGCAGTAAAGTCAGTAAGGCGTAAATGCAAAGGATTGCTCATATCTAGTCTACTTATCAAAGTAACTGGATCATCAACAAAATCATTAACAAATTCATTATCAGTATCATCATGAACAGACATGATTGCTACAAATAAACATAACAATTAGAGATAAGAGAGGAAGGAAGTTCTTAGGCTTTCACACAACTCTATGGTGGCAAATCAAGGGATGACAAACTCAACAGAACATAAATAACAATAAAATAACACAAATAACACCCCACCAATCAATCAACTCTATAATAGTGCCTCTACCTATCCTCTAGTAATCTAATGCAAGAAATAAAGAACACAATTTAAAGAGAGAGTAAAGAGGTTTTATAGAGCTATAAAGATTATGTAGCGAAAACCAAACCGACTATTCTCTTGATTCACTTTGTCAAGAGAAATAGCAGATTAACAACAACAAGCCAATAACCTAGTAACCAAGATCTAAAAACCCTAATTTCTCAAAGTTAGGTGAACCAACCAAGAACTTCAAATACCAATCAAATACCCAAAATTTGTTGATTAAACCAACTTGATTAACACCAGAAATAACCAGAGATCAATACCCCTAAAATATACCAAACCTTATTTTTTTTTTGAAAATTAGGGTTTTATTAGAAAACTTATAGAGCTACAAAATTAAACCACATACTTATTACTCTAAATAATTTAATTGAAAGAATACTAATTAATTATGAAAAACCCAAATTTTATCAAACCCTAATTTAAAAAAAATTCAGAGCAACCTAGCTCTGATACCATGTAGAAATATATAAACTGATCACTTTTATTAACCCAAATCTTAATTTGATTAACCAAAAAACAAGATCTGATCTCAATCAGATATACCAAACATAACCAAATATCCACCACTGCTATACAAGTGTGGATCAATTATCTAATTAATAATTGTTCTATTACAATGATCAGAAAACAAAGAAAGATCAAGATGATCTATAAAACTAGGGTTACAATCTTTGAGATAGAAAGAGAGAATCGTATCAAGAAAGAAAGAGAGAGGCAGAGCTGTCTTTGACTCAGCTGGGTCAAAGGGGCTTTTATAAACCTTTGACCCAGAGATGGGAATCTAGAAATGGCAGGAACACCCCTTCAACTAAGCATCAATCTTCAAACATCACTTGAACCCGAAACAAGTAATAACACAAGAATGGGAAATGACAACATCAGTCTCTTAAGTTTATTTACCATGATTGAGACTATTATTTCAAAAAAGAATAAATGAATATAGTTAAAAACAAACTGATAATAAGTTAACAAAATCCCATACTTATGGCTTAAAATTTATGATGCATGTGATATCTGTTTCCAATATGATATTATGAAACTTAAACGTTATGATATTTAAATTTGGGCAATGTGTTTTTTCTCAATCTAGTTTACATAGTTTATTACTAATTATAGATTATAGAGATAATATTTCTTTTAATTTTAAGCATGCATATATAATTATTAAATCCTTGAAGAACTACATCTTAAATTTCTAAGCATGTTGTTCATCTTTTAGATAATAAAAGAATTACATTATTTTAGATTTTTATCAAATTAAATCTTATGAGAAAAAAATTAGACCAATCAGAAAGCTTGAATTTGCCACGTAGGCAAAATCATGTGATCTGATTGGTCAATAAAAAGTCACAATTGAATTAATTTAGTCAAAATTGAAAATTTTTGGTGCAGAAATCTAATGGAGAAAAAAAACACAAGAAAACATATGTGTCAAATTTGTGAAAACAAAAACTTGAAAAAAGAGGAGGTAATTAATAAAACGTTTGTGGTTTAATTTTAAATAAATTATATGAAGTTAAGTGTAAATTTATCAATTTACAAATTTTATTCGAACTTTAAAATAATAAACAAATAACCACTTAAACTTTATACCCTTAGACTTTATATTTTAAAATACAACAGACGTAAACAATTTCTTACTTCCAAACAAAGATTTAACATTATCTAATCGCATCCCAAATCTACCCGAAGACTTTTTGGTGGATTTTTCATTGTCGGCCTGAAATCATGTTGTACAACCAAATAGAAAAACATCGAAGCACATAAATTATCGTAAATAAAGAAAAAGGGTATTTCAGCTATTCATTGATGGGTTTGGAAGAATTGCATTTTCTTTTCTTTTGGTTTAATACGTACTAAAATTCTAACAATTGAATTTCTAAAAAAGTCTTTATTTTATTGACATGTGTGTATGCCTATAAATCATATACAACAATCTTAGGCTATTTTATTTCTTTTGGTTTAATACACATGCCTATAAATCATATACAACAATCTTGGGCTATTTTATTTCTTTTGGTTTAATACACACTCATGCTGCTATAATCATAAAACATATACAATATCAACTACATACCCAATAGTAAAAATACCAGTATTCCAAAGTGGAAGTCAATGGTTCGAATATAACGAGGAGAAAATTAATCCCCTTTTAGCCTCAGAGGTTCACTTGAGCCGACTTCGGGCTACCTAAAAGGGTAGTTTCGTTGGGATTAGTTGGCTCATAATGTCGAGTCAGAAAATAGGTAAATCAAAACAAAAAAAATTATTAATTATCCTCAAGTCCATATACTACGTAATATATAAGAGATTTAATGAAACTATTCTCTTCATATGATTTCGATAATACTCTATAACATAACTTATAAAACAGAAAAAAATAAAAATCTATAACCTATATAAAAGAAGGTTTTGAAAAACTAATCTTGGCCCAAAATTCTGTAACAATGACACCTGTAAAATATAAAATAATCAATGGCTCATATTAATCCCCCCTTTTCAACATTAACTGTCAACAAAAGCCCTAAAAAAATGCTTAAATAATTTTTCACACAAAAAACCATAATTAAAAATCTAAAACAACCAATCCAACTACGATATCAAATCACAATCAAATCCTTGGAATCAAGAAAGAAAACGATTCCTAACAGATTACCCCTTAAATTTATGTCAAACCCTAACAAAAAACACCCAAATTAGACGATTGATGATGAAGAAATTAAGAAAACGATCAAGGTTGTTTGAGTTTATTAAGATTTATCTTTTGCTTTCTCTTCCTTTTTTGGGTTTTTAATTTCATTAATTTTGAGGAATTAAAACTCTTATATTTTATTGAAATTAGGATTGAATTCATTTGGTTATATATATGGTTTCTAATGCATATCGATTTTAAAAAGATAAATAACAAGTGTTTTTTTCTTAACTATACCTTTTAATGCATATGAACAAATAATCAATTATAGAGACGCAAGTAGGCACCATAATCATATTATGTGCGATCAAAAGAAACATTGTGTTGCTTAATTGTGTGTAGCTGATTTGGACTACTCAAAAGAAAAATCACATTATGTGTAGCTGCAATTGTGTTGCTTAATTGTGAACTACTCAAAATCATATTATGTGTGATCAAAAGAAAATTTTTGATTTCATGTCATATAAAATATGATTTATATGATTTATATATAATAAATGAATGATAACTTTTGCATTTCAGATGTGTCATGTGTTTACTCATAAAGGTAATTATTATTAATATTATCTATTACAGTGACGAGGAAGGCATGTTTTCTGCATTTGATATTGGAGTAACAAGTTTTTGGGTGTTGTAGGTACTATTAGCAAGGAAGTAGTCATCTTTTTTAGCTATGGGATGAGTTCTTTAAGGTATGAGTTCAATTATGAGTTCAATTATGACAGTGACTACTTATGGATGTTTTGTGGTTTTTCAGCTATGGGATATGCGTATAGCGACTTCGCTAGTTGTATATGTTAATGTTTTTTTTCTTTATTTCAATATAAAAATTGTCAAAATTGGAATTTATGGAGCTACGAGCTTCCAGATTGGAGATTGGATTCTCTGGTGCAGGTGGTTAGTAGCTTTTTTCGTTTAGTTACATTTCATAGAAATCAATAAGTATTATATTTAATGGTACTATCGAGGTGGTCTGTGTTGCAGTTGAACAAAAGAGACCGAGATGATAAACACGATTACTTGCTTGCTACATGGGGACCAGGTATAAATTGTTTGTACACTTTTAAAAATTGGTGCATATTATTGAATGTAGATGAGGTTGGTCTAAAATAATGTTTATTTGTATAATGAATTCAAAGCATTTTTTATAGAAATGGCATGTAATTAATGCAAATGTGAAAAATCTTTGGATTATTGAGACATGAATGATTTTGATGGTAAAAGTACTTTAGTTACTCTAGCTTAGAACGGGTAATCAACTGTTTTACTTTTTAGGGAAAGTAAATGATACCCGACTTTAGTTAACAAAATAATTTGAAAAAACTAAATAACATTTGATGGTTATATTTGTAATTGATTATGAATTGTGATCATTGTTTTTTGCTTAGTATTCTTATATATATATTGATGTTAAGGTTATTATATGTATGATGACTGATAGCTTGTTCTTTATGCAGACAAAAATGAAACTAATGATATTTAGTTGAAGGAAAGCCTCATTATATACAGATTGGTTGATACTGCTTCTCCACAACTTTTGTAAATATCTACAAGACTTGAGGTGAGTAATGTTTATGTATTTTGCTCGAAAAGGAAAAATTCTTAAAGTTTGATATATTTGAGCTAAATGTTGGTGTCAACGTACCTGATTGTAGAAAATGGTCGTGTTGTTTGGAACAAGGGTGAATGAGCTTATTTTCGAAAATGGTCATGTTGGTGTTAATGTTTCAAATCAAAGTGGAAGCTTGCAACTCAATAACGAAAAGCTAGTATGATATTTTCACTAATGTGTGTTTGGGATTGCTTATTTTTTCTGTTTGTTCTTATAAGTAAGTACTTTTGTAAATAATGTTTCAATTTGATTATTTTGTTAATTTTGCGAGTACTTTCACGAAAAGCTAATTGTTTATTGAAAAATTACATTCAGTTTCATTTATTATGGTTTTAAGTTCAACTGTTTGTAAAAAATTAATTTTAATTTAACTGCTTATTTTACTTTTAAATAGGCATAATCATTTTGGATAACACAAAAATTGGTATCTGCTTTAATATAAGCAGAAAATTATGCAATCCTAAACACCTCTAAACATAAAAACCACTAAACATGTGAGTTTTATGTAAAAAAACTAGTTTGAAGGTTAAAGAGATTAAAACCTTTGTAAATAGTGTCAAACTGAATCCTGGACAACAAGTTAGAGGTTGTTGTCAAAACTATTAATTTTATTCTAAAGGTATTTGATGACATCAAATAACATCTATTTTATAGCATCATTTGTCCCATATTACTATTAATCACGTGACCGAGGAATTGCACAGATTCAAGCCAGAAGTCACACTTTGAGAATTTCGCATATAATTTCTCCTTCTTAAGTAGCTCCAGGATGATCTTTAGATGTTCTCCATGTTCTTATTTGTTCTTCGAGTAAATCAGGATATCATCGATAAACACAATTACAAACTTATCGAGATACAATTTGCATACTCAATTCATTAAGTCCATAAACACTGTCAGTGCGTTGGTCAAACCGAACGACATCACTTGAAACTCACAGCGACCATACCATGTCCTAAAAGCAGTGATCAAAATATCCCCCTCTCGAATACAGAGTTCATGATAACCCGATCACAGATCAATCTTCGAAT
>BQNB010082441.1:8359-29325 GCA_026074375.1 Tanacetum coccineum
CTTTTGGTAAAGACAAATCAAATCCGTTGATAGTTGATAGTTTACTTAAAACTATATGGTTATCAATTCACCTTGTTGTTTACAATGAAGAATTGGCTATCCCAGAGCAAACGGCTACTGGTAAAGGAATATCAAATCCGCTAATGGCTGGTAGTTTGCCAAAAACTACAAATCTAACTTAGCTGGATGTTGCTGTGTTGCTAAGAAGACATGTTGCTGATAAAGATGGATAGCTGAAGATGTCAAAATTATCAAAGACCAGATCAAGATTGGATAGAGTGTTTGGATACATCTTCCTGGTCTACAAGAAGTTTACACTAAAGAAACATAAAGTAAAACAAGTTCAACAATCATGTTTAGGGGAGGATTGTTGGGCATTATGCATTCCTAAGTTAGTACCATTAGTTATACTAGTTAGTACCGCTAGTTGTAATTTGTACTGACAATACAAAATGTTAGTACTGATCAGATAGTTAGTACCATTAGTATAAAATAGTTAGTGCCGTTTATAAGATATGAATGAGATATCTTAGGAAAGGATATGCATGATCTTTATACTCATTTTGTAAAGCCCATTAGGGTTTCCTTGGTGTATAAAAGGAACCCTAGGCATAGTTAGTAGATATAGTTCTACACAGATCAATAGAGATCGATTAGCAATCATAGTTTTGTAATCTGTAACCTAGGCAGATTCAGGTTATAATATAAAGTTCTTTTGTGATTCTTAATACTGTTCTTCTTTGCAATATTGATTAGTTTCTGCATAATCAATAGTACTCAAATCAGCGTTTCATTATTGTTGCTTTAGAATTATCTAAAGGAACAAACCCTTTACAAGCTAAAGGTTAAGATCTATTCAGTAAACGATCCAACAACTTATCTGTAGAACATAGGACTTTAAAAAATTATTCCAACACATAAATTTTGTGTTTTAGACATCATTTCTACTCTTACGACTTAGACAAACATAAGTTGGCACTTCTAAGTTCTTTTAAGAAAACTTTCCTTCAAGCTAGTATACAAAATACATTTAATAACAAAACTAGTACGAATCAAACAACAAAACACTTTTTATATTTAATCCTCCTTCATGGGTAATTTGATACATGGATCGTACTCTATTTTAAAAACATTTGTTTTGAAAACTAGAGCGACGTGACTCTGATACCCATTGTAGAAACCGTAAGGGGGGGAGTGAATATGTTTCCATTTAAAAACTTTAAGATCAAAGATTACATCACTCTTCTACCGACGGTCCCATATATATATATGGGGCCCGCCAAGTGTATCAGGGGGCCGCTTGAGTTATGGGACCGCCACCAGAAGAGGTTTTCGGACTAGATCTTTTGTATTAATTACCCGATCAAGTTTGACGCAATATGAGAAGTGGAGATAATAGTTTTACAATAGCTAATGCATATTCTAAAAATATAACTACATTCAAAAAGAGCTACACAACCTTAACTAACAAGATCTACACAACCATTCACACAATCATGAGCACAATGCAAGTATAAAAGTAAAGTGGTAAATGTAAAGAAATAAGTAAAGCGAAAGGTAAAAGAAAATGCAAACCGACACGGTGATTTATAGTGGTTCGGTCATGAAGCTCCTCTTCTCCCTACTCCACTTCTCGAGTATCCAACTCGAGAGTTACTTCACTAATCAACAAGCTCCCTTTCAGCAAAGAAAACCTTATACTAATTCTTACATTATTTTCCAACACTAAGCTAGATGTCGAGTCCTTCTTTGGATACAACCAAACCCGTTATGTTTTATGGCCTAACATAACAAACCTTGTGTTTTATGGCCTAAACACATAAACCGCGTCGCTTACATTATTTTCTGACACTAAGCTAAATGTCGAGTCCTAATCTTAGCTAGAACCAATCTACCACTTCACCAATGTATTTTAAGGCCTAAAATACTAACCAAGCCACAATCAACCCATCTAAATATATACATCATTTGGATCTACACACTACTAAAGATTGGAAGACGTTGACTCGATCTATATGTAACAAATGTTACAAATGGACTAACTAGTCTACATAACTTTGGGTCTTGAAGATGACCGAAGTTCTTCTCTTGCACTTAAGGAAAGGAGGAAAGGATAGAAGATTTGATCACATTTAAACAAGATTAACCAAGTTGAATGATCAAAGATTTAGAGAGATTTAGTGAGATCTAAAGAGAGAAAGAACTGAAAGAAAATCGTGTAAAAGGGTTGTGAAAATAGTTGGAGGTGACCCACTAGTTATAGGGGCTGAAATACAACCTGTCAAGAAACGACGGTCCAAGATATATTAGGGGGCCGCCGGGGGGACCGCCGTATTTAAGGGGGCCTCCCCGACATACTCTCCTGTTTTTTTTATCTTTTTGTGGTGACAAACTTGTCTGGTAAAAGTGTAACATGTTTTGGGGGAAAAGAACTAGATTTTGAATTTTGAAATAATTACCACATAAAACATTTCTTTATAATTCAAAAATAATTTGTCGAATTAAGTTTTGAAAAAATTATTTTGTTACATTTATAAAAATGTAAAGTTTAAGACAAAAACTTATTTCTTTGATCATCCTACAAGTTTAATGCTTGTTTGTACATACCTTATGTGATTTACGTCGGGTGTAAACCAATGTCCGTCTTGATGAATACTAGAGACGTCGAGAGATGTTGATGCATGTATGCATTGATGATTTATGATTACGTATTACAAGTCACATGTTTGTCATCACCAAAACATAATGAGATCGAATAGATTAAATATCATAAAATTCGCACTAACATCTTCTGCGGGGGGTGTTTCGACAATAAAATCAGCTGGTATCCGCCTTTTGACAGAGTCACGTCCTTTGAACTCGATGTTATGTTCCCTTAGTTCGATGGCCCATTTAGCTATACACCCTAATTTTTCAGGCCTTCCGAGGATTTGCTTAATGGGTTTGTCAGTTAATACTTGGATGGGGTGTGCTTGGAAATACCTTCGGAGCCTTCTTGCAGCGTGAACAAGTGTAACACCTCCAAAAATGTGTCGCAGCGGAAAAATGCCCGGGAGTGTTACTTCATAATACAACAACACAATATATGAGAGAACGACCTCTAAAGGAGTCATTTGAAAAGTAATCTCGTTGATTTTCTTGAAATTCATATAATATTTGTCCCATAATTGCATCACAAAGAAAAAGCTTTAAAGCAATACAACAAGATTTGATCACTTGAATGCAGTATAAATCCATGAATGAAATATTATATAGTCTAGACTCCAATGCACATCAAGTAAGCCAAGCATCCAATTCACCTAAGGAAAACATGCTTAAAAGTATCAACATAAAGTTAGTGAGTTCATAGATTTTTGTAAGTACAAATGTTGTATCAAAGATTTGTAAAGCGTGTATGACCATTTCAATCCTTATAATAGTCACCAAAAATGTATGTATAAATGTAGTAAATCAAAGAGTTGTAAAGTATGCATGACCATTTAAATCCCTAAATAGTCACCAAAATGTATGTATAGTTGGACCACCTTTGTTCAAAGTATGTATTGCCACTTTATTCAAGACGACACTAATATTCATGTGTGTATAAAACAATGACTATGATTAGTCTAAGTTCATGAAACTGATGCACTATGTACCCATCATAGGTGTCCCCTCCAAGAACACCCGGGCAGTAATGAAAACCATATGTACCCATCATAGGTGTCCCCTCCAAGAACACCCGAGCAGTAATGAATATGTACCCCTCGCATGTGTCCCCTCCAAGAATACCCGGGAAGTAATGAATATGTACCCCTCGCATGTGTCCCCTTCAAGAACACTCGTGCAGTAATGAATATGTACCCCTCGCAGGTGTCCCCTCCAAGAACACACGTGCAGTAATGAATATGTACCCCTCGCAGGTGTCCCCTCCAAGAACACCCGGGCAGTAATGAATATGTACCCCTCGCAGGTGTCCCCTCCAAGAACACCCGGGCAGTAATGAATATGTACCCCTCGCAGGTGTCCCCTCCAAGAACACCCGGGAAGTAATGAATATGTACCCCTCGCAGGTGTCCCCTCCAAGAACACCCAAGCAGTAATGAATATGTACCCCTCACAGGTGTCCCTTCCAAGAACACCTAGGCATTTACTTGTAGTTATCAGTTCAAACCGCTTAAGCTTGTCCGTAATCATTTCAAAAGTAAAGTATGTATTTGTGACCAAAAATGAAGTCAAGTAATGTGTCTCATAGCGAACTATGTAAATGAGTATGTAAACCAATTTGTAAACGAGTATGTAACAAGTTTAAATCAATCAAGTAATTGAATTTGTAAACAAGCATGTTCTCACGCCAAAAATATATGTAAAACAAGTAAAACATAGGGATATAAACTCACCTTGAGCATAATGGTATAAATATCGAGAATAAACGTCGAGAATCCGAGAGAAATCCTCTAAACAGAAACAGTTCGATGCCCAAAAAAATGGACACGATCGAATAGTAGTAGCGAATCAACCTCGTGCACGCACATACAATAACACTATCGAAACCTAAAAACCTCTCCCTACCACGAACTAACATTACCAATGAAGGAACTTGAACCATCTTCCAAAATATGACACGTTCAACCTTAGCCTGAGCAGTCATGAACTCAAAACTCGATTATGCCAAACTATAAAAAAGAACCCAGCCCGAATGACTAATCGTATTCGACCCGAATGATCATTCATCGCTACTATGAGCAAGGCCAAAACACATCAAAACCACACGGGTATGAACACCGGTTTGAACACGAACACTAGATCGTATGAACTATAGCTGCCCGCGAATTTACTTGAAACTCCAACGAACACGAACGTCTAATGACTTACGTATGAAACGTATAGAACAACCCAAGTACGAACCGAGAACTAGAACGCAACAGAAACTTCTTACCCGAACATGAACTAATCGTATTAAATCGAAACCGGAACACCAAACACGAACATGCGAAAATAGTGAACCAAAAATTAATGCCCGATCACTCTTGCCAACTGTAGGACATAAAGTTAACAGATTATGGGGCACCCGCCTCTATGTCGTTTTAGGTTTTGTGTTTAAATATAGGAGAAGGGCGTGTATATTTGCATGCTAACTGAAGATGTTGTGAAAAATCGTTCTTGCGGACGCCAACTTAACTTGAACGATTACGAACAAGATCGTGAACACTCGCTTCCTTTTATATAAAGACGCACCAAAACTTAACCCAGCCTTGAATGTCAACGTGTTCCATGCACCATGCATATTCGTGAAACACGAAAAACTTGAACATGAACACGGATCGATCATATTCAAACCGAATAGGAACTCCAAATCTGAACATGTGACACCAAGTGGTCTGATCATAAACCTGTCTTTAACCTTAAACAAACTTGAGTAGTGCGTGTCGGACGTGAACTAAAACCCCGATTATACATGGCCGTCATTCTCTTTCTCTTCCTCACGTTTGTGATGATGAGTTAATAGTGAAACACCACAAGGAACCAAGATGATAAGTGTTTATGCGTGACTTGTATTTGTGGGTTATGCTTACTGCTTTTGTAAAAGAGGAGTGAAGTGATATGCTTAATGTTTATAGTCCACACAAGTAAGGCATGTATATTAAATTAATACTAGGGAACACTTAGGATTAGAGATTGACGTGACTCAAGCAAGCATGCTTGCTTGTTTCCTTATTTTATATCGTGAGCTATGGCTAGGAGAGAGGATAAAAGGTGATTTTCTACATGAAGGGTAAAGGACATAGTAGTTTAGGTTTTATTTGCACATGTTAAGTGTGTTTGTTAGTTCTATGTTAGTGCTAGCATTTATACTACTAGAACTTGTAAAAACCACCCATCAAAACCATTAAAGGGTTAAGCATAAGGGATGGTTTTGAGCTAGGTCTAGGGCATGATTTTGGAGTTTTAATATTACTAGTTGTAAGAAAAGAGATGACATGTTGTAAGAGGACTTGTCTTATGTAAGATGGATGTGACCTAACAAGGTAAGCATGCACTTTATTGTCCTTCTTTTCCTTTAAATAAGCCGAACAAACACCCTTTCATGGGACAAGGATGAATTAATGAACTAGTGTATGTAAAAGGGATTATCCCTGGGGTAAAACATATTGTAGTTTATTAGGTAGTGGGGTTTACTTGGTTTAATTTGGAATATGTTTGTGTTTGATGCATAGAACCTAATGTATATGACCAGGAATAATAAGTTTTATAAAAGTTTTGATTATAAGTATAATAGTGGGTATTGGTTAAAGTATAGATGGGTTTATAGGTTCCCATGCGTGCATGAATGTGTTTTATTGTGAAACGTAGACGTCTTACATAACGAATTAAAATAAGAATTAAAAAGTCAATAATTATCTCCGTAATAATTATATAATACACGTTTGACGTGAACTTTTATTTGTTTGATGTCGGTTTACGTTGACTGTTGATTTTTAGTTTACGCGATTAAATTAAACGGTTGTAAAAAAAGTAACCGCTTAAAAGTTTAAACTAAATAGGTGAATATTTATTGATGTAAAATGACGTAAAAATGTGGATTGTTACAACAAGGGATAGTATGAGCTTTTCCAATTTTGGATAGTTTAGTTCTGCCTATTGTAATACCCTGCTTACGAAGTAAATAGGAACTTGTCTTTTCTCTTTTTCTGCAAGCAAAATGGCGCTTATACTTTCTGTCAAGGATGCGAGATACATTACTTACACTTCACCTTTGATTAGGGATGTAAGTGTTGGTATGATTTTCATGAATTCCTTCATTTTTCGGAAAGCTTCCTCGGCATCCGCTATCCACCATATGGTCTTCTTGTCTGTACAACTCTTGAGTGCCTTAAAGATCGAAAGTGACTTCTCCGCATTCTTCGAGATGAATCAACTTAGTGCTGCAAACTTCCCGTTAAGACTCTGTACATCCTTAAGTGTTCTTGGTGGTTCTAGATTGGTTACTGCCTTGACTTTGGAGGGATTGGCTCTGATTCCTTGCTTGGTGATGAGATGTCCTAGGAACGGGCCTTCTTCAACATCGAAAGAACACTTTTTCGGGTTAAGTTTTATATTAATGGATCAGAGCTTGTCAAAGGTCTCTTGAATATCCTTCAGCATGCTTTCCTCAGAGATACTCTTGATTACCATGTCATCAACGTAACCTTCGAGGTTGAACCTGATTTGATCATTGGATACCTTATCGACCAACCTTTGGTACGTTTCCCCTATGTTTTTCAGGCCGAAAGTCATCTTTCGGTAGCAAAATACTCCTTCTCCGGTGAAGAAGGCTATTTTGTCTTCGTCCCCCTTGGCCATTTATATTTGATGGTAGCCCTTGTAGGCATCCAAAAAATATTTTAGCCGGAACCCCGAAAGGGACTCTACTTTCTAATCAATTCCAGGTAAGGGGTAGCAGTCTTTGGGAAAGGATTTGTTTATGTCTGTGAAGTCTAAGCACATCCTCCAACCCCCGTTACTTTTCTTTACCATGACTGGGTTGGCTACCCACGTCTGATCTTTTACTTTTTGTAAGATTCCTGCTTTCGTAAGCTCATTTACTTCTTCGCATGCCGCCGCATTGCGATCAAGGCCCAGTCCATGCTTCTTTTGCTTGACAGTTTAATGTGCTTATATTAATTTAGTTTATGCTCCGTATTGAAAGGATTCCCTCCTACCATAATGGTTCTCGAGATTCTTGTCATATCGACATAAGTCCACGCGAAGACGTTCGCGTTAGATCGCAGGAGGTATTGCAGTCTCTTCTTGAAGCTAGTAGGCAGCTACGTTCCGATGACAACTGATTGCTCAGGGTACTTGTCATTCACATTGATCCTTTCCTTCGCGTCTACACAGCTGAGCACATCCTTCGTAACCTCCAGAAGGGTTTCCTTGACCTTTTTTCTTTCCTTCTTCATCTTTGTTGGATTCATAGGTTGAGGAAACTATGCCAATTCCATAAGGGGTGTGGAATTTTATTGTTTCATGAATTGTAGACACTACGATACCCATCTTCTGCATAGCAGTCCTTCTGAGGACCAAATTACGAGGAGAACCGGACCTTACGATCATGAAATTCAGGGATCTTTCATTGTGTAAGGACTTTCTCCTATTGTAACTTCCAGAAGAACCTCTCTGAGAGGCCAAGGATGCTCTCTTGAGAAACCAACGAGTGGGATTTTAAAATCTACCCTAAGTGCTCTGATGGACGGCTTCAATATGAGGAAACAATGCTCATAGATGACTTCGCATGAGCTGCCACTATCCATGTATGCCCGGTTGACTTTTCTTCTGGATATTCGAACCCAGATTATTACAAGATTAGAGGAGTTGTTGGGACTTGAAACAAGGGGAATGTGATTTCCACTATTATGTCAACGGGCACTTTTTCGGACTTCCTTTTTGAGATATGGATTTCCCTACTTACCATGAGGATAAGGGCTTCAGCTGGTATAATATCCTGGTCTCCCTTCTTCTATTCACCCAATTGAGTATCTAAGGCCTTCACCTTTCCTTTCTTTATTCCATTTTACAAGATAGGCAAGCTGCCCTGACTTTACAGCTTCTTCGATATGGTGTCTCAGCTCCCGACATTGGTTAGTGTCATGCCCATGGTCTTTGTGAAAATGACAATACTTGGACATGTCACGTGATCATCTGCTTCCGACCATGCGAGGATGTTGTTTGAAGGCTTTTGCTGCCTTCTCCGTTGCTAGAATTTCCCTTGGGCTCCTTGACAAATTAGTGAGGAGTCCGTGATTGGATCCCTTGTATTTAAAAAACCTATCTTTATTCTTTTTCTTTCTTTTGTTTTTGTCCCAAGAAGAACCTTTATTGAATCTGTCGAAGCCCTATTGTTGTCCCACTATATTATGATCCAAACACAACTAATGATATACCAATAAGCTAGAGAATAAAACTAGAATGTAGAGAGAGAAAGTAGAGAGAGAAACAAAGATGGAAGATTAGATTTTTAGAGAAATGGTGAGTTACAAAAATGAAACAAATGCAACCAACACCCTCTCCATGTGTGGAGAGGGTTCTATTTATACCCAAGCCTTCTAGTAGGCGTATGGTCTTATTAAGTTGGGCCGGGCTTGGCTAAACTTGGGCTTAGAGCCCGAAACACGGACAATATTAGATTACAATCCAAGCCCGTTGAACCCGACTAGCCTATTACAATACAAGACCTAGTTTGACTTTCTAAGACCGATAACATTCTTGTTTGACTTTAATATAATTAAGGCTAACAATCTCCCCCAATGTTGAGGTCTCTTTCTTCAAACTTCCTCCGTACCACTGATGACATTCTTGTAGGAGTTTGCTTTGATTTATCATTGTCTTCCCTGACGTTGAAGATATGACTTTTGACGAAGCGTTATAGTCAAGTGGTAAAATTATTCAACCTAGTTCCCATAACCAGTGCACTGATACCAATCTGAAACAACCCAAACATAAATGTAGCAACCAGAAAAAACATGGGCTATAAACACACATTGAATGTTGTAGAACGATTGGCAGAACTGCACAATAAGCAACATGCACAAACGAAAAACTTAAATGCTCGATCAATAAGTTACCGGATTAATCTAAACGACTAAGACCACTAGCCTAGGATAATGTATTTGGGTTTTCCGATGGATGAGTTACATCAACGCGTCACGTTGATAAATGACTTAGATTTCAAAGTTATAATATTGGTGGATGGTTTACATAAAATAAATATCGAAAAGTAACGCAAAGTATGTAATATATTTCGTATAAAATACAATATGAAACATAACAATTATCTAACTCATAGTCGAGAATTATATTAACAAAGATAAACATCCAAAGAATAAATATGAAGTATATAATACTTTGCACGTATTACAAAAGGAGTGATTAAATAATTAAAACCAAAATAGTTTGTACACTTTATCGGATATCTCCACTTCCATAAAAAAAAAAGTTCTTGCATAGATGTAAACGTACGTTTTAATATTACAAATTAATTCAAACGATGTCTGTAAAACTTTAACAACAGTTATATAGATATCATCTAGTTGACATTAATAAAATAAATAAAATAATATTTTATAAATTTTGTATTTCGTCTTCTGACGGTTGTAGCTAAAATAGTATGTCACTTTGTAAAAGTATAGTTTATCGTTCGTATATGTCGGGGGTATATTGAATAATACAATTTCACTAATCTTAAAACTAAATAAATTCGTCCTTTTATCGGGTTTCTAAGATAATAGAAATTATAGATTTTTCGTCATGATCTGTTCGTTTATAAACGTTTCCATATTTATAAGATTGAATGTTTTTTCTCTTAATAAACCAAATCAATATTGTAAACACCCGCGTGTTTAAAATATATATAAATATATTTTTATATCTAAACTAAACAAAATAATAAATATCACATTTATTTAACATGTTTAAACCATTATATCCGGTTTTATATTTATAAAATCCTACGATATATTTATTTGTCGATTATATAAACCATACGCACCCTTGTTGTTTTCTACTAACCCAAACGCACCCTTACGGTGTTTCTGCTCACCCAAACACACCCTTAGTGGTTTTCTGCTCACCCAAACACTCCCTTATACGTTTAAACAGTCAACCAAACGCACCCTATGTTGTGTTTATCATAACCAAATGTGCCATATGTTGTTCCTATCAAAACCAAACGCACCTAGGCTGTTACACAGCCAACCAAACGCACCCTATGGAAAATATGTTAAACCAAACGCTCATAACTGCTAAACCAAACGCCCCTTTTCGGTAAACCAAGACCCAAGCGCACCCTTTGAGTATTCCTTGGTAAACCAACAGCGTACTCCTATTGGTTTTTCTGTTAACCAAACGCACCCCTATTGTGCTTTCTGCCAAACCAAACGTACCCTTGTGGTGTTAACCACATAGACAAACACACCCTTGAGGTGTTAACAGAACTAAACGCTACTTGGTGCTGAACCCGGATCCAAACGCACCCTCTCGGTGCTGTTTTATGTTAAGCCACACGCACCCTGGTGGGATTGTTAGAACAATCGCATAACCCGTCTTGGTGAACCCTAGCCCCAACCACGCGCGCAAACCCTCGTGGCTGACAGAGACAACCAAAACGCAACCCTGTTGGGTGGCTGCGATAGCCATACGCACCCCAATTTGTGGGGTAGCAGTGGTGTATGATAGGTGGTGTGGGGATTCGCGGTGGTGGTGCGTGGGTGGGGGTGGTGGAGTCGAGGGTGATTGTTAGTGACGTGGTGATATGTGGGTTATGTGGGTCGTCGTGGGGGTGGTGATAGAGATGGAGATGAAGGGTGGAGTGTTGCGATGGGAGTCGACTGGTGGTCGATGATGGCGCGTCGCAGCGCGTAGTGGTGGGGATCGGGTAAATCGGGTGATGGGGAGGCTTTTGGGACTTGGTTGGAAAACTCACCGAAAAAGTGGCGGCTGCGGTGGTGGCCGGAATGTTGGCCGGAAAAGATGACCGGAGGTGGCGCCGGAAAAAGGGAGGAGGAGAGATGAGTGTATGTGTGTGTGTTATATAAAAAAATGAGATGAAAAAAATATGATAACTTTTATATATATATTTATATTTTAAAAGTTATAAAATAAATGTGACAAGTCACAAAAAGATGAGGGTTACTTTTGTAAATATTTTCACAGGGACCAAAGTGTAACTTTTGTAACATAACGGTTCGGGTCTCGTTTAGGCCACTTGGCGAATGTTTTAAAATACGAAACTTATGCCATTGCGTTCCAAATTATATTTTCGATAAAAATGAGTATTTACTTGATAGTATTTCATAAATATTTTTATAACATTTATAAAAATATTTGTTATTTATTTGGTGACCCGGTAATGCCTTGTCCGAAAGTAAAAATGAATATTAACCCGAATATCCGCGTTATCAACAAACGCTTTTGAATAAAATGTTAAATGATTTTATTTAATATTTTTATTAAATAAATAGTGATAATTTAAAAATAAATGTAAATATTTTTTGTGTGTCGTAACGCGTTTGTTTGCGTTGGTTCAAAATTATGCGAGGGTATTTCGAGTTATTTTCTACTGCTTGTTTTCGGGTCACAGCCAAAACTAAAAAAATTGTCCCGAAATGGTTCGTTTTACATCAAAATTGTTTTTGAGTCGTGAAACGTGATTTAGCTGGTCGTAATTTTATAAAGTCCAAACTAAGAAATAACATTTATCTTCTCGTATTTCAAAGTCAATTAAGTTTAAAAATAATTCGCATCATGAGAGATATATAATAATAACTAAACGATTAATTATTTAAATAAGATTCGGAAACATTACCTGGTATTTTTTGGACCGTATACATGCGGTAATCGCTTTTATGACAATAATAAGACAAAAGTCAAAAAGATCAAGTCAATACCTAAAAAGCAAAGGTTAAAAAAGACATTTAAAATTTTGAAAATTACCAAAAAGGATATTACAGAATCACATGAAAAGTGAACTATTAAAACAGGTAATCAAGATTTAGAAAAAGTGTATTTGTGAAGAGTTAAAGTTTTAATCTCTTTAATGTCACACAAATGTGTGATAAAAAGCATAGTGTTACTTTTAATGACACTGAATTGTATTGATTTATCTCTAAACTTTAAATTTTATTGATGAAAGTTCAAGTTTTTACTAAGAGTTCCTAGAAAGAACAATATGTATAAGTGTTGATTAAAAGAAGCAAAGTTTATCCTAAAGAGGTTTTAACCTGCCTTTTCTGCTAAAAGCCCCATCAGATGACACTAAACTTTGGTCCAAAGACGATAAGACATTCCATATATTAAAAACCATGAAAAAATAGGATTAAATGAACACTAGTAAAGGGGTTTACCTTCCAAACTAATTAGAAAATGAACAAAACCTATGTATACATGTCAAAAGTGAGAACGCAGCACAGAGCCTCTTGTTTGTCCAAAACAGAGAACTCAATCATTTTCCTTTACATATGTTTGCTATGGACCTGTTTGGATACCAACATTTGTAAAAAATCGTTATGAAGAAAGAAGTATTGCCTAGTTGTAACAATGCCAGCAGTAGGTTTAACATGTGTATTATATTCTAGCAACTAATGTGAGACTCGTTGCACTACTTAAGTCCATTATAACTGTAATAGAAAATCTAGATAGAATCACAAGCTTAAGGTGATTAGATGTGAATAATGGAACTGAGTTCGACTGAGTTCAAAAACAGAGAAATGAATCAGTTTTGTAAAATGAAGGGTATTCTGAGACAATTTAGTAGAGCTAGAACTCCTCAACAAAATGGAGTTGCTGAGAGGAGAAATGGGACATGAATTGAGGTTGCTAAGACTATGCTAGTTGATTCTAAGTTGCCAACTACTTTTTGGGCAGAACCAGTTAATACTGCTTATTATTTGCAAAATAGAGTGTTAGTAGTTAAGCCTCATAACAAGACTCCATATGAACTTTTTCATGGTAGAACACCAACTTTAAGTTTTATGAGACCATTTGGGTATCCTATTACCATTCTCAATACCATAGATCACTTAGGCAAATTTGATCGTAAGGCTGATGAAGGTTTCTTTGTTGGATACTTTTTGAATAGTAAAGCCTTTAGAGTATTCAATAGTAGAACAAGGATAGTGGAAGAAAACTTGCATATTAGGTTCAGTGAAAGTCCACCTAATGTTGCAGGGAGTGCACTAGATTGGCTATTTGATATTGATGCACTAACAAGAATAATAAATTATGAGCCAATTGTTGCAGGTACACGGTATAATGGTTTTGCAGGTACAAAAGCAAGTGATAATGCAGGTCAAGCTAGAAAGGAGACAGAACCTGTCAAAGATTACATTTTGCTACCATTATGGATTGCTGATCCACTATTTTCCCAAGATCCAAAGAATTCTCATGATGATGGATCCAAACCTTTAATGATGATGGAAAGAAGGTTGATGAAGATCCAAGAAAAGATAGTGAAAGTAATGATCAAGAGAAGGAAGATAATGTTAACAGCACTAACAATGTTAATGTTGCTAGCACAAATGAAGTTAATGTTGTGGGTGGAAAAACAAGCATTCAACTTCCAGATGATCCAAATATGCTTTCTTTGGAAGATATTAGCATATTTGACTTCACAAGAGATGATGATGATGTTGGTGCAGAGGCTAACATGAACAATTTAGATACAACAATCCAAGTTAGTCCTATTCCAACTACAAGAAATCATAAAGATCATCCTATTGATCAAGTGATTGGAGATTTGCAATCAGCTACACAAACAAGAAATATGTCAAAGAATTTGAAGGAACATGGGTTTGTTAGTACTATCCAACAAAGAACAAACTATAAAGACCTTCAAAACTACTTGTTTGCTTGCTTTTTATCACAAGAAGAACCCAAAAAGGTCATTCATGCATTAAAGAATCCAAGCTGGATAGAGGCTATGCAGGAAGAGCTTCTACAATTCAAGCTACAAGAAGTTTAGACTTTAGTGGATTTACCAAATGGAAAAGGGCTATAGGCACTAAATGGGTCTTCGGGAATAAAAAAGATGAAAGAGGAATTGTGATAAGAAACAAAGCAAGAATGGTTGGTCAATGGTACACACAAGAAGAAGGGATTGACTATGATGAAGTCTTTGCCCCTGTTGCAAGAATTAAAGCAATTAGGCTATTTTTAGCTTATGTTTCATTTAAAGATTTTGTGGTGTATCAAATTGTGACACCCCCATAAAATCACAACGCAGCGGAATACCACTTTGGGGTGCCACTTCATAGTATAAAGTACAAGTCACAGTGAACGACCTCAAAAGAGACGTTAATAAAATGTCACATTCGATTAAAACTTCAGAGTAAAATCAGGTCCCAATAATTTATGATTTAACAAGATTACCAGATTTCAATCGTGACTCATTTTGTCTATCTAAGGAAAAATAGTTATCGAATGTGAAAAAAACCGAGTCCTTTAAGTTTTGATATCCACGCGACTCGAATGCTCCCAATGCTCAGCTAGCAATATATTAACCTGAGAAAATACATGCAAAAACGTCAACAATAATGTTGGTGAATTCATAGGTTTAAGTAAAAGCAGTATTGAAATAGTTCAAGAAATATTCCAGTAAGAAAAGTAGCGTTACAGCATTTAGAAGAATTGTTATCGAAATCCAAGTAATGTTTCAATAGTGGACCACAAGGTTTAAGATCAGCCAGCGACAGTATTTCAAAGTATAATTCAACAGAATACATTGCAACGAATGCAATGTATAAATCTTGATTGCATTGAGCTCATGACACCGAAGCCTTGACGTTAACACATATCTTGTATGTAATTCATGTTTGCACAATAAACTAGGTATTTTGCCTTATACCTAAATTCTAATTACAAAATGGTCCCGTTGCTGGAGTGCTCGAAAGGATTCGATTCAGACCCCCCGCGGAAGGGGCTGTCATAACCAATAGAGCTATTTATTTGTTGTACTAGCGCTCACCCATTAATTGTAATTAACAGTTCATGATGTGGGGATTCCTTCTTGGCAATAAATCTTATCATGCAATTGACTCATATTTGGTCCTGCATACCATAAAGTTTTTGTGTCCAGATTTATAATTAACAAAGCATGTATCAATACATGTATTAGACATCAATGTGGTAGATAAGCAAATGCCTTTTAGTAAAAAACTTCATGTAAAAGCTTTGTAGTAAGTAATCGATATGTTATTCGGTGTTTTTTATAAAACAAGGCGTGTATCAAAACATGTATTAGAAATCTTGTGAGTAGACAAGTAAAAAAGCTTTTAGTGAAATCAATTCATGTAACGCTTATGTAGTAGTAACCGATAAGTTATTCGGTAAAACAAGCATGTATCATACATGTATTAGAAATCATGTGGTAGACAAGTAAAAGCTTTAGTAAAAACATTCATGTAACGCTTATGTAGTGGTAACCGATAAGTTATTCGGTAAAACAAGCATGTATCAAACATGTATTAGAAATCATGTGGTAGGTAAGCAAAAGCTTAGTAAAAACATTCATGTAACGGCTTATGTTGTGTAACCGGATAAGTTATTCGGTAAACAAGCATGTATTCTCACCCGAAAAAAATAGTTTAAGAATACATTAAAATGAAAAGGTGGGGCTATTGAACTCCCTTGATTGAAGACCCACAGTCAATAATCAAATCAATCACGAAACCTCGCCGATAACGAACTCGACCGCGACCTATAATTATGTCGCTCGGTTACTATATAATAAAGTATGATATGATGCGTACATCGCAACGATAGAAATCGTATAAAATACACATGTGATGAGAAATTCCTCTTGCGCCCTTAGATCTCTAAAATCCCACAATAGTAGGTTGTGATCGTTCTTTATTTATATATACATCGCTTAAGCGTATTCTTTCTATTTTTAGGAAACTTTCTATTTTAGGAAAGGTTACCAAACATTTGGAAAGTTACCATTGTTGGTAAGTCTCGGATCCAATCTATATTTGTTAAAATTATTTATTATCTGTCGAAATTTTCGGTACTTTTTCATTTGGTTATTTACAACTTCCCATTCGGGGATTATCGTCCCGTTATTACCAATAGTTATATTTTTATATTTTTATCCATTTCACTTAACAATCGTTAAACTCTAACTTGTTATATTCGTTAAAAATAATAGCGTTTATTATTTTTTTAAAAGGTCAATAAAGTCTTGTATTAGACCCGTTTGGATCTTTTTTTTAAAGTCAACATTTGGCCTTTTCTTTGACTTTTATACTTATATTTCATTTCTTTACTCAATCTGGGAACCGCGACCCAACGACCCTTAAATCACATTTTCACGACTCGGTCTCAAGAATTTTTTCATGCAAAACGATATTATCCGGACAAACTTTTAGTTTTAGTTCGAGACCCGAAACTCGTCGAAAATGACCAAATACTGCCCTGCATGAATCTGCTGGAACTGATTATTTTAATAAACAACGCCTCAAACGTTTGACCATCGTGTTTTGACCGCTATATCACAATTTTCGTGACTTTGACCAAAAAAGAGATATTATGATAAAACATCATTCCGCGAAAACTTTCGTGTTTGCGGAAGGCTGAAACCGGACTCGAAAGGCTCAAAACGCTATTGAAAAATCTGGACTCAGAACCTTTAATTTCTTTTTAATTAGCTGAAACAAATTTTATAAATAATTCAAAACTTCTTTTGGACATAAATTCTTCGTTATTAAGAGTGTAAGGGACGTATCGAATTTCCAAATCAAAAAATAGGAACATAAACAATTATGCTCTTCTTATTCCTAAATCAATTATCAATTTAGATAAATTTTCGGACCTCGTATTTCCGTTGTCAAAGTTTTTGCTCGTTTACTAACTTTTCAAAAACACATCAAACACTCAATTTTTAAGCTTCCTTCCAACTTATAATAATATGTCTAAATAAGACCTAAAAACAATACATGATCAAATTCAATGACCCAGATTACGATCTAACCTATTCACGCCGAGGATTTCCCAAATTCATCCATGCATTCACGAAAACAATCAATCAGGAAAATGACAAGAATGAACATAAGAAGGAATTGCTTACAAAGCCTCACAAGAGCTAGATCGGACTCGATTTGTTTCCTCCCTTGTCTAGCCGAACTCGAACCACATCCCGAAAACCATAAAAAACCGGCATTTTTCAATTGAATCGAGCTTGAATTATTAATTATCCATCCAAGCAAACCCCAACCTTTAACAAACAAAAACACTCGAATCTAACTCGAACTCTTAACTTGCTAATTACCCATTGCAATGTCGTATTTTTTAGTGGAAAACGTAGAAAATAACGATGGGATTCGGAAAATATAAGTTGTTCGGGTTGCATGTAATTTTTCCGGCGACCACGGCGGTTTTCGGCGGCGGTGACCGGCGGCCGACGGTGACGGTGGAGGTTTCCGGTGACCGGAAAGTTTGCCGGTGGTTTGGTGGTGTAGTGCTAGAGGAAAGTGTGTGTTGTTTTATCGTTATATAATGAAGAAATGGAAGTAAATTCCATTTATTATAGTTCATTATTTTAAGCTTTTGGCAAAAAAAAATAGTCCTGCCCCTCCCTTTTTCTTATAAATTTTTGTTTTTTTTGACACATAATACTTTTACTTTAATGTAAAAAAAACGACATCCTTGGCTCAGGATTTTAGACTATGAAAATTATTTTTTATTTTACGTTCACGCTTAAATTTAGTTTTAAATCCATTATAAAACGTATGTTATCATCTAAACGCCGAGTTCGGGCTCAAGGCAAGGATCAAAATGAAGACATTCATAAAAATAATAAATTTAGGATCTTAAAATAATAACGAGTGCGTCGTACATTTTTTTTTACGATGTCGAAACGGTTCACGAATACGCGCGGTTCAAACGCGGATAAAAAAAAGTCGAAAAGTATTAAATGAAAAAAAATTAAATAAGCTCTCGAAGCTAAAATATGGAATTATTGCTTTCTCAAACGTTAAAATGGATAAATATTCAAGGCACGGTTCGTAACTAGCTAAAACGACGATTTTTGATAAAACGGCTACAAACAAAATAATAATTTCCTTAAAAATTTGAAATGGAATTTAGAGCTCGGTTAAAATATTGACCGTAAAATACGAGATGCTACACAAATGGATGTAAAAAGTGCTTTTCTCTATGGAAAGATTGAAAAAGAGGTGTATGTATGTCAACCACTAGGATTTGAAGATCTAGACTTTCCTGATAGAGTGTACAAGGTAGAAAAAGCACTATATGGACTACGTCAAGCTCCTAGAGCTTGGTATGAAACCTTGTCAACATATCTGTTGGACATTGAGTTTCAAAGAGGCAAAATTGACAAAACCTTATTCATTAAAAGGTACAATGGTGATATTTTACTGGTCTAAGTTTATGTGGATGATATCATCTTTGGTTCAACAAAGAAGGAGCTGTGCAATGCATTTGAGAAGTTGATGCATGAGAAATTTCAGATGAGTTCTATGGAGATTTACCTTCTTTTGGATTACAAGTGTAGTAGAAAAAAGGATGCATATTTATTAGTCAAGATAAATATGTTAGTTGAATATTTCTAAAGTAATTTGGGTTTTCAGAGTCATGGAGTGCCAAGCATACCAAATGGTGAAGAAGTGGGATGTTATATATAAAGTCCAATGATTGGTTCATTGCTGTATCTTACAATCTTCATGAACTGACATCATGTTTGCGTATGTGATGTGTTTGGATACCAAGTCAATCCAATTGTTTCACATCTGTTATTGATTTGAAAAGGATTTTTAGGTACTTAAAAGGTCAACCAAAATTGGGCCCTTGGTATCTAAAAGATTCTCCTTTTGATTTGGTGTTGGAAATTAAGGTTTTCTATAAAGTTTATGCTACTAGCTCAACTTAGTACTGCCAAGCTTAAAGAGTTTGTACTGCATAGATTATAACTACCAGTACTAACTGGTTAGTACTGCTCGAGCAAAAGTTAGTACTGCCAGTATTAACTTAATACTGCTGAGAAGAAGTTAATACTGTTGAGGACTGAAGACTGCATGAAGATAAAGATGTATGTAGGGATATGCATGGATTAGTTCAAAGTATATATTCCATAAAGATAGGAAGATATGTATAAGATTATATATTTAGAAGATATGTTGATATATTATAGAAGTTTAAAAAGATTTGTAGTTATCTTGTAAAGGACTCCTTGGTGTATAAAAGGAGATCCTAGGTTATGGTTTTAGATATCAATTTTCCATAGAATTCATAGCTTTAAGGTTTTAAACCTTATCAGTTCATTAGAGTGATCGTATTAATATATTGAAGCTTTTTGTGTTGGTTATATCTTTCTGTGTGTCAAACATACTTTACTGTTTCATTGAGTATACTTCTTAGTGGTATAAACTAGATTCCGCATAGTTTATATCATTCACTCAAAGTTTCATTCTTAGTATTTTTGGATTTATCCAAGGATACTAAACCTTACATCAAGCTAAGGAATTAAAGATCTTCTCATTGGGATCAACAAGTTGTATCAAAGCTTGTTGTGAAGCTTTGAATAAGAAGAATCAACCAATACATCCTAGATCTAATTCTTAAGTGATAAGATAAAGGCAGGAACCACTACTACCAATCTGACTGCAAGACTTCCTATTCTCAACCCAGCAGACTATGATAACTGGCTAAGGAGGATATAACAATACTTTCTTATGACTGATTACTCCCTATGGGAAGTAATTAAGAATGGTAACAATGTGCTAAAGAGAACTATTAGAACAGTCAAACAGGAATATGAACCTACTACTGCAGAAGAAAAGCAGGACAAGAGGAATGAGATGAAAGCAAGAGCAACTCTATTGATGGCACTCCCAAATATGGACCAACTAAAGTTATACTCATATCAAGACGCAAAATTGCTAATGGAAGCCATAGAGAAGAGGTATGGATGAAATAAGGAATCTAAGAAGGTTCAAAGGATACTTCTCAAGCAACAATATGAGAACTTTGCAGCATTAAGTTCAGAAACAATGGATCAAACCTTTGATAGGTTATAAAAACTTATCCCTCAGTTAGAGATCTAAGGAGAAGTGATTAACCAAGAAGATATGAACTTAAACTGTTAAAAGTCTTCCATCTGAATGGAAGACTCATGCTTTAATCTGGAGGAACAAGGTGGAAATTAAAACCATCGGTTTGGATGACTTGCACAACAATTTGAAGATATATGAATCAAAACTTACAGGATCAGCAAGCACAATCCAAAATCCACAAAATGTGGCTTTTGTATCCAACACCACTAACAACACCAACATCACAAATAAAGCAGATAATACTGCTTATGAAGTTAGTACTGCTCATACTCAAGGTAATAGTGTTAACTCTACCTCTCTAGATAATCTTTGTGATGCTGTGATATGTGATTTCCTTGCAAGTCAACCCAACTCTCCTCAACTTGCTCAAGAAGATCTGGAACAACT
>BQNB010082442.1:0-29325 GCA_026074375.1 Tanacetum coccineum
AAGTGATCTTGTTGAAGTAGGCCTAGGTCTTTCAGTTTCTTCAATATCCTTAAACTCTACACCTTTCTCATTCTCTCTTGAAACTGCTTTGGCTTGACTCATGTTGAGAAGAACCTGAGCTATTGTTTCATCATCTCCAAATATTATAGAAGTAGGTGGTTGAGTAGATTGAGTAGCACTTCCTGCATCAGTATGATCATCAGTACCTTTACTTTGCTCATCAGTACCTTCAATTTGATCATCAGTACCTTCATTTTTCTCATCGATACTATCTTTCTGCTTGTTGGTACTAACTTTGGATCCGTCAGTACTAACTATTGGTCTGTTAGTACTAACTTTCTCCTTGTCAGTACTAACCTTTTGTTGAGCAGTACTAAGTACATCTTCAGTACTAAGTAGATCTTCAGCATTTTCCTTCTCTTCATCCACTACATCTCTTGTCCTCCCCATATCTTGAGCATCCTCAGTCTCCATATTATCCAATGAATCTTCAAGAATCTTATCAAATAGTGGATCTTTATGAACTGAAGGTTCACCTTTGGCAGACTTCCTCCCCTATTTGGATACATTCTCCTTTTGCATCAAGTTTTTCTTTAAGGATCTCTTTCCTGCCAATCTTTGCTATAAGGAGACACTCTTCATCCATGCTCTATGGTGTGTGATGACAGGTTTAGCTTGCTTCTTGAGCTTCTTGATCTGTGCCTTTAATTTTAGAATTTCCTTGGCTTGATCTGAAACCTGTGTACACAAGGAGATACAAAGATCATAGATACTTTGGAGTGTCATGTCACCCTTATTCCCTAAAAGGGATTTATCACTGGATGAATGACCTCTAAGATTCCCACCAGAACTTTCTGGCAAAGAATCAGGAATGGTAGTAGAAGGTAAAGGTCTAGGAGATGGGTCAGTCTGTGGCTCAACAAGTACTTCACTAGTGTGAGTAGGAGATGGGTCTGGTTGTCGCTCAATAGGCACTTCACTAGTATGAGGAGGGGAGGGTGTAGCTTGTGCTTCAAAGGGTCTTTCTGAAGGTGCACCCTCATCCTCTGTTGGTTGTACCAACATAGAAGCAAATAAAGGGGTGACTTTCCCTGAGAAATGTTTACCCTTTTTAACCATGAAAGAAAAGACTTTACTTGTTAAAGCATTTACAGGAAAATGATCTAAAGGTACAGGTACATTAGCTAGTTGTTTATCTAAAAAGATGGAAATAAAACGTGGGTACATGACAAACTTCTTCTTTGCATCTAAATGTCTAAGCATACCATCAAAAATTAATTTAGAAAAGTTATACTTCTGATTAGATGATAAGCAAATGACAGCAGTGGAAATATTAGTGGGAATTTGATCCCAAGAGGTGCTTTTTGAACTAATACAATGATTCATTGTATGAAATAAAAACCTCCATTGGGGTGAAAACAAAGCTTTGTTAAATGTTAACACTGTTAAATCCCCCTCATACCCCATAAGCTGTATAGCATCAAATATAGCCTGATTAGGTAGTGAGTCTATCCCATTAGCATCATCAAAAAGAAGATCACTTCTTATTGATGCTTCAGAGATAGACACAGGCTTGCCAGCTACTTTGGCAGTAATGTGCCTAACATTATTGATTATTTTGGACTTAGCAGACGTCCAAAACTGCTCAACAAATGTAGTAGAAACAACTGGACTTACAGTGAGAGCATGATGAATGGAACTGCGCGTGAGAAAATCAATGATATCATGAAACTCGGCATTCCCTTCAGTCTTCTCTAGATATGCGACCATATTGTGCTTAGGGCATGATTCAAGAACAGCCATTGTATTCGAAAGAGTGATCGTCGGTGAGAGAGATATTAGGGCTTGTATAAACGAAAGTATTTGAGAGTGATTACGTAAGGTAACTGTGCAATTGAGATGGGTTTATATAGGTTTAGGAAACCTAATTTCGAGGAAACCGTTTCAATTTACACTTTGTACCCTTGGCGGTATTTTTCTTCAACGTCTCTATAGCGGTACAAACTTTGCCCAGCGGTACTAACTCTGCACTGTCGGTACTAACTATTGCCAACCAAAGAATAAACAATGTAGGTAACATCAGTGCTTCAGTACCATCAAAAACTCTTCTCAAGGACTCTCTGAATCCCAATAAACCCCTGGAAATGCATGACCTATGGTGTATTTGTTTCTTCATACTTAATACTGCATACAAACTATACAACACATCATATTGCCTCCCTTTAACCAATGCAGCTTATGGATTTACCATCCCAATAGAAACAACCAAGAACTGGAACCTGCTAACATCAAATGCCTTAGTTAGAAGATCAGCTACATTGTCATCAGTGTGGATTTTAAGCACTTGGATAAGTTTCTTCTCATAAGCATCCCTTATGAAGTGGTGCCGAATGGCAATATGCTTTGTTTTTTAATGATATACTGGATTCTTTACAATGTATATTGTGCTCTCATTATCAATGTAGATTTTTATGTTCATAAAATTGAACCCATAGTCTAACATTTGATTTTGAATCCACAAAACTTGCCCACAACAGCTTGCAGCAGCAACATATTCTGCCTCTGTAGTAGAAGTAGCCACAATGGTCTGCTTTTTGCATTGCCAAGAAATGAGTCTCCTACCAAGAAATTGACAACCTCCTGTTGTAGATTTCCTGTCAAGATTTGCTCCAGCATAGTCACTATCTGAGTTGGATTCCAAGTCAAATGAGGATACTCTAGGATACCAAAGGCCCAGTTTGGGTTTGCCCTTTAGATACCTAAAAATCCTCTTGACAGTACTTAGATGGGAAGACTTTAGAGTGACCTAAAACCTAGAACAAGCACAAACTGCAAACATAATATCAGGTCTAGAAGCAGTCAAGTACATTAAAGAACCAATCATGGACCTATAAAGATGAACATCCACATCACTGGCTTCCTCATCCTTGACTAAAGGCTTCTGAGTCTCAATAGGTGTACTAGCAGTCTTTACATTTGTAAAGTTAAACTTCTTCAGGATTTTTGCAACATATTTATCTTGACTGATAAAGATACCATTTGCTTTCTGTTTTACTTGTAATCCAAGAAAGAAAGTGAGCTCTCCCATAGAACTCATCTGAAATCTACTCTTCATTAATGCCTCAAATTCATCACACCAAGATTTATTTGTAGAACCAAAGATGATATCATCCACATAAACTTGAACTAGTATGATATCATGTTTGTCCTTCTTTATGAAGAGAGTTTTATCAATGGTTCCTCTTCTGTATCCATTCTTTAACAAGAAAGTAGATAAAGTAGTATACCAGGCTCTGGGAGCTTGATGTAACCCATAGAGAGCTTTTACCACTTTATAGACCTTTTAAGGATATTTAGGATCTAGAAAACCTGGTGGTTGAGACACATATACCTCCTCATCAATTTTGCCATAAAGGAAGGCACTTTTCACATCCATTTGATAAACTATGAAACCCATGTAAGAGGCAAAGGCTAAAAAGATCCTAATGGCTTCAATTCTGGCCATAGAAGCAAAAACCTCATCACAGTCTATACCTTCCTCTTGCCTATGTCCCTGAGCAACTAACCTTGCTTTATTTCTGACAACAACTCCTCTCTCATCCTTCTTATTTTGATAAACCCACTTTGTGCTAATAGCCTTCCTCCCATAAGGCAAATCTAGCAGTATCCAAACTTTCTGTATCTTGAACTACAGCAATTCTTCTTGCATAGCATCAACCCAACTTTCATCTTCAAGAGCTTCTGAAATCTTTTTGGGTTCATTTTGAGACAAGAAGCAAGCAAATAAACAATGCTGGGAGTCCTTATGATTATTTCTTCTTTGCTTTTAAACATAGCTAACAAAAGCATGACCTCTAGAACTTTGAATCACTTTACTTCTTGTTTGAACTACTGAGTTTGGATCTCTAAGAATAAGAGCTGAAGGATGAGAAGAGTTAATCCTTGATGTGGGAATAGGACTAACATTCACAATAGTTTCCAAGTTTGTGAAGTCAGCCACTGCACCCTCATCATCATAAGATGAATTAGTAAAAATACCATCAGTAGAATTTTGATAAATGTCCTCAAGTGGAGGTATTTCTGAATCATCTTGTTCAGGATTGGTTGGATCAGAGAGAGATAGTCCCTCATGAGGACTGGCAGTACAAACTGGTGTGCTAACAGTATTAATTAGGTTAGAACTGCTAGCTTTAGCTGGTGTGCTAACAGTACTAAAAATGTTAGTACTGCTAGCCTTTGCAGCTCCTGCTTGTATAACCAAGCTCTTAGTTGCTTGTGCAAACTCCTTCCTGAGAGCTTCAGCTTCCTCATTAGCCTCCTTTTCTTGCCTCTTAAGTCTTTCAAGTTCATCCAAAAAGACTTGTTCTTCCTCTCTTGGACCTTCTCTCTTTTCATCTGTCTTTAAATCAGGAGTGATTGTTGAAGAATAAGAAGACCATATTGGCAGTACAAAGCAGTCTTGAGCAGATTCATCCTCTTTTTCAGAATCCCCTGCATCAATAATGTCTTCTGTACCTGCATTGTGATTAGCTTCTTGTTGACCTGCATGTATGTTAGCTTGATTCTCTGATCTAACAGGATGATAATTCATAGAATCAGTTAAATAATCAAGATCAAAAAGCCAAGTTGGTCCTTTCCCTGCAACATTTGGTTTGTTCTCTAAAAAGGTGATGTGCAGGTTTTCTTTAACTCTCTTGGTTTCTAAATTGTATACCCTAAAAGCCTTGCTTTATAGAGAATACCCAACTAAAAATCCTTCATCTGATTTTCCAGCAAACTTGCCCAGGTGGTCAATGGTATTCAAGATGGTCACATGGCACCCAAAAGGTCTTATATAACTTATAATTGGTATTTTACCAGTTAAAAGTTCATAAGGTGTCTTATTATGAGGCTTGGTCACTAATACCCTATTTAGAACATAACAAGCAGTACTAACTGCTTCAGCCCAAAAAGTGTTAGGTAAAAATGAATCTGCAAGCATGGTCCTAGCAGCCTCAATAAGGGTCCTGTTCTTTCTTTCAGCAACTCCATTTTGTTGTGGAGTTCTGGCATTACTATATTCCCTCTTGATCCCTTTTGACCCACAGAATTCAATAACATCCTTGTTCTTAAATTCTGTACCATTATCACATCTAATAGTTTTAACTTTTTGATTCAATTGGTTCTCAATTTGTCTTATAAAGTCCTTAAGGATTCCACTAGTTTCATCCTTAGTTCTTAAGAAAAACACCCAACTAAACCTGCTAAAATCATCAGTGATAACTAGGCAATAGGTCTTATGGTTTAAGCTCCTTACAGATGTAGGTCCAAACAAATCCATATGAAGAAGTTGTAAAGAGCTGACTAATAGAGATCACTGATTTTTAGCCTTTACAGGAGGCCTTGTGTTGCTTTCCTTTCTGACAAGCAACACAAGTGTGGTCATTGTAAAAAATCTTCAAGGTAAACCTATTACAAGGTTTCCCTCACTAAGTTTGATTTAAGTTTTTTAAAGTTAACATGACCCAACCCCTATGCCATTTGTTAAGTCACAATTGTGGCCATTGCAATTAAAAAGGCATAACCTCCATAAGAACAATGTTCTCTAAATTGAAACTGTACATATTGTTTTGTCTTGGGGATTTCTAATAAGACTTGGATTTGCCATCAGTATCTTTAAATTCAGGAGGACAAAACAAGACATTAGATTCAGTGAAAAAGAACTTGGTCTTCTAGCACAGATTTTGGTGACACAGAAAAGAATATGAAATGTTGTAGTTATTCACAAAGCACAACATCCACCAAATCTAACATTCCTGTATGTATTTTTACCTTACACAGTTATTAACCTTTAACTTCCTCCTAAAACAACAGGCCCACCATTAAGTCCTTGATAATACAGCAAGTAGGCCTATGTTTCCATTCATTGCTGAACATCACTATCAACAATTCCATTATACTGTAAAGCTCTATGTGGATAATCTTGCACATTAAATATAGAGATTAAATCTCTTAGGAACCCAAGCCTTTTGGGCTTGATCTGCCTAGTGGATCTTTGAAAGTGAAACAAATTCTAAGACTTATCCACTATTTGTATTTGGAGACTTTATGCATAATGTCTTTGTGTCTTCCAATTACAACCTGCTGAGGACTTAACAGCAGTTTTCCTTTTTCCCCTTAACAGTCACTAACTGCATTTACTTAAGCAGTATTAACCTTTGTTTTGAAAAATCTGTTCTAAGTGCTTTGTTTCTATTAATGAACTTTCTAAAAGTGAAAACAGATTTAATGAAAGCCAGCTTTTGGTCTAGTATTATTCATAATAGGCTTAACAGTATTAACTTTCCTAGCAGCATTAATTGGTACTGCCTGTCTGTTAAAATATACCTATCAGAATTAACGTGTTAGTACTTAGCCAGTTCTAGCAGTATTAAACTTGTTAGTAATGCTAGATCTAGATTATTACTGGTAATCTTCATTCTAAGTTGTACTTTTTTTGAGAACAAATAAGTTTTGAGATCATTCTTTGCACATTGTTTCAAACTGGTTTATCCTCCCTTTGAACATTGCCCTTACCCTTCTGATTGTTTAGTTCAACCTGTTCAGCCATCCTTTTCTCATGAAAATCACAATCTCCTATAAGATGACTAAGACTTCCACATACAAAACATGCTTTTGTAGTAAACCCATATCCCAAACCTAATTTTTTAGACATTAAACCACTACAATTATTTTTATCAGGTTTAGGACTCTGACTACATGTGTTTTGTTCTATAACAGTTTGCCTAGGAGTTTTTACATGCTTATACAGCAAAAAAAGGTATTTCCTATATCTTTTGTGGGTAGGACACATGTTCTATCTTCACTATCTGATCATACTCCTTAATGATAGATCAACAGACCAAACATTAGTTTGACTTACTACAGTGGGTTTCATTGACAACTGGTTTCATGCATAGATTCATGTTATTCTTCACTAATTTGAATTCACAAGATTAAAGTCACTCTCCTAGCATCCAGTTCCTAGGTTTAGATGCATTGTACCATATGTAAATTGTTTAGTCAACTATTTCTTATCAGTCCAAGGGAGTAGATCCCAGTCATTGGAGGGAACTCGTATGCATCCCCACTGTCAATCTATCATACAAGGGACTATTTTTCTATTCACTTGTCCTACTACAAACACACTTTGGAAAACTATCATTTTAATAACTTAAAAACACCTTTTTCAATTGATTACGTCATACCCAACGGCAGCCTTATCCCTAGCACTCATTTGACTATTTACAAAATATTATGATTTTAAGAAGAGTTGTGCCATTTAATCGAACTTAAGCATTTAAATCATCTTTTTTCTTTTTTAGCTTCTGCCTATAGTTACATATTAAGTAGGACATCAGCTTTATCATCTAAGTCAATTTTTATAAACCTTATCTTTTCCTCATACCAAAGTTGACTTTGTTGATGAGCAACTAATTGTGCTTCAACTTTCTTTAAAGCTTGAGTATATGCCTATATTTCTATACTAGCATCTCCTAGTTGTTCCCTCTGTTCATCATATAATTGTTTAAGCTTATTATATTATGCAACACATTCATCAGAACAAGATTGTACCTTATTACTTAAACTATTTGAGTTGAATGCCATTAAAGCATGATCTTCTTCTTCTTCCTTAGCTTGTCCACTCCAGTCAATTACACCAGCATCAATAGTTAACAATGCTTTAGGCTGTTCTTGCATTCCTGTTCTTGATCTCTTCCTTTGTAACCCTGATTCTTAGCATTTCCACCAAATCTGGTTTTAATGGCATCCCACATTTCTTCAGCATCAAATATATTATGAAATCTTGCTAAATGATCTTCTAGAAGAGCCATAAGCAAGGTGGTCCTTGTTTTTCTTTCTCTTTCTCTTGCCAAAATTTCTTCAGCAGATTTAGGAGGCAGAATCTTGATTTGACCTTGTGTATCTGTGGAGATTGATACAAGACCATTTCCATTTTGTATGACCTCCCATACAGGATAGTCTGTATGTCAAGTAATGTTCCATTTTCATGGCCCAAAAAAACATAACCTCCATTCTTCAGAATGGGGAGTAATTGATGGTTGAAAAAAATAGACTGAGATTGATGTAGATGTTTATAGTTATGTAGTTGTTGGTAGAGGTGAGAGGGATCAACATCTGATCCAGACAAATTAGTTTTGTAATTAGAGGTTTATAACTGGTTTTTTGCTCTCTTACTCAGAGTTTCACTACAAGCACTGATACCACTTGTGAGTCCCATTGAATATGGATCTTACAACCTTTGTTAAGGGAAAGTAGCTAATAAGCAATAGAATCACACAAACACCCGGAGAAACAATGATTAAGAACACTATAAGCTATGCGGAATCTAACTTATAATGCAAAGAAGAACAATGAATATAGATAACTAAACTTTTATATTGATTGCTAACTATGAGATTAATAATGAACTGATATTGATTGATTTTTCTAACTATGCCGTAAGGATTCCTTTTATACACTAAGGAAAACTCTAATCCTGGCTTACAAAACGCGTAAAAGATAATGCATATCTTTTCCTATAATATTTCATGCATATCTCTTAAATGGTACTAACTATTTTATACTAACGGTACTAACTATCTGAGTACTACTTAACATTTTGTACTGTCAGTACTAACTATTACTAGCGGTACTAAGTATATAACTAATGGTACTAAGTTAGGAATGTATATTTCCCAACACTAAACTTCTCCATTAACAGTTTTTACCTTTGAAGTAGCCTAAAATAGCTCAATACATGAAGTATAGATTGTAGGATTAACTGTTAACACATATTTGATAGGATTCGCATTCAAGAAATCCAAAATTTGCTCAAACCCGTCACTTTTAGTGGGTTTAGCCAAGAATGCGACCATGTTGTGTGAATCAGCAAACTTTGAAGCAGACATTGTGATAGGTTTTGATTATTAATGATGAAATTAAGTTAGGGTTAATGATTAGAGAGTATATGAAAGATTGAAATCGATTAAACGAATAAATGAAACCCTTAATCGAAGTATTTATGAAACTACCCTCAACAGCATTAACGTTACAATTCTCTCTATCTGTTTTTACTTTCTCTCAATTCTTTTAGCTCACAATTCTCTCTGTCTGTTTTTGCTTTCTCTTAATTATTTTAGCTCACAATTCTCTTTATCTGTTTTTAATATATTCAACTCTCTTTCTGTTTTTTAGCTCACAACTTCTCTTAATTCTTTTTCTCACCAAATCACTCTATATGTTTTTATCACACATCTCTCTTTCTGTTTTTATTCTCACCAACTCTCTCGATTCTTTTTCTTACTAAATCACTCTGTCTGTTTTTATCACACATCTCTCTTTTTGTTTTTATTCTCACCAACTCTCTCAATTTTTTCCCCACTAAATCACCCTGTCTGTTTTTATCACACATCTCTCTTTTTGTTATTATTCTCACCAACTCTCTCAATTCTTTTTACCTCACCATTCTCTTAATCAAGACTTTAAAGATTGAGCATTCCAATACTAGCAATCAAATATTAAAATCTACTTACATCAAATGCTTTTGTAAGCAAATCTGCAACATTCTTGTCAGTATGAATCTTGATCATTTGAATTAGCTTCTTTTCATTGGAATCTCTGATAAAGTGATGTCTAATCTCAATGTGCTTTGTTTTTGAATGAAAAACAGGGTTCTTAACTATGCATATAGTACTCTCATTATCAATATAGATCTTTGTATGCATAAAGTTATACCCATAATCAAGCAATTGATTTTGAATCCAAAGCACTTGGCCACAACAACTTGAAGCAGCTACATATTCAGCCTCTGTTGTGGAATTAGCAACCACAGTCTGCTTCTTGCACTGCCATGAAATCAATCTACACCTAAGAACATAAATCCTAACAGATATTCATGTGGACCCAAGCAAGATTGAAGCAACAAAGAATTGTAAAAGATCCTAAGACACCGTTAGACATACGGTCATTTATGAGATTGGCATCGATGTTTTCTTTCACGAATTTTTCCAATATTACTAAACCTTTTACTTCGCCGAGGCAGAAGAATCGAAATTACTAGTGGGGCGTGGAACAAAAGGAAGTTTTTCATATTTTGAAAGACAATTTATGTGACGCACCAAAATTGTCATCGCCTAATGGATCCGAAGATTTGTAGTTACTATGATGCTTCGAAATCAAGGATTGGGATGTGTGTTCCTACAAAGAGACAAGGTGATTATGTATGCCTCGCGGCAATTAAAGATTCACGAGAATAACTATACCACACATGGTTTAGAGTGGGGTGCAGTGGTCTTTACTCTTAAGATTTGGAAACATGTATTGGTGACCAGGTATGAAGAAGGATATAACTACCTGTGTTAGTAAGTGTTTTGACTTGCTCAAAGGTGAAGGCTGAATATTAAGAGACCATCGGATTTGCTTCAGCAACCAGAATATCTGAGTGGAAATAAGACAAAAACCACCATGGATTTTATCACTAAGTTGCCAAGGTCAAGTGGTAGATATAATGCGATTTGGGTAATAGTCGATAGACTGACTAAGTCAACCTATTTTTTGGTTATACGTGAAGATTATAAGATGAGGAGGTTAGCAAGGCTATATATTGATGAGATGGTAGAAGGCATGGAGTGCATGTGTCGATCATCTTAAATCGTGGTTGAAGATTTACCTCGCGGTTTTTGTAGACATTACAGAAGGCATTGGGAACACGGCTAATCATGTGTACGACTTATCATCCACAAACGGATGGACAAAGTGAGCGTACCATTCAGACTCTGAAGGATATGTTGAGAGCGTGCGTGATTGATTTCTTTGGTGGTAGTTAGGATACTCATCTTCCTTTAACTGAGTTTTCTACAATAATAGTTATCATTCGGGTGTTTGATGTGCTCTATTTGAAGCGTTGTATGGAAGGAAGTGTAGGTCACTTGTTCTTTGGGCTGAAATTGGAGAAATTCGGTTGATTAGACCAGAATTGGTATAAGAGACAACTAATAAGGTGATATTGATTAAAGAAAAGCTCAAGCGGCTAGAGATTGCCAAAAGAGCTATGTTGGCAATAGGCGTAAACATTTAGAGTTGAAGTTGGGGATAAAGTGATATTGGAAGTGTCGTCTTGGAAAGATGTAGTGCATTATGGAAAGAAAGACATGTTAGCACCCAGATATGTGGGACCATTTGAGATCATTAAAAGGATCGGTCCTATGGCCTATTGATTAAGATTGTTCTTAATAAATTTAGTAGTGTATTTGATGTGTATCAAATTTAAAGGAGTATTGGACAGATGTAAATATGCATGTGCCTTTGGAAGAAATTAAGATACACAAAACTCTTCATTTTGTTGAAGAACCTGTGAGATTATCGATCGTGAGGTTAAAAAGTTTAAAGCGTAGTAGTATTTCGATAGTTGAAGTCCGTTGGAACACGACGTGAGGTCTTGAGGATTTAATGAAAACTAAGTATCCACACTTGTTCGTTAAGCAAGTTATCGATGGAAGCACTAGTTAATGTTGGGTACATAAGTTTTCTGGAAGACTTTAGTACACCTTTTAATGTTCTTATGTGGTTTGGTTAAAGTTATATTTTGAATAAACCCGAAGTCGAGCCGATTTTTCAAAAACGTTGAGCTTTGTAACAATCATAATTTAATATCAAGACAGTTCTTGTTTGATGAGTTGCGAGATTAGGTTATGAATCAAGTTGTTACACAACTTAAGGTTTTTGACGAGTCTCCTCGAGGACGGGCGAGGTTCATGAAGGTTGGATGCTTGTCTTCGTTTATAGCTGTTATATGTTGCTATTTATACCTTTTTTGGTTAAGTAAAAAATTATTAGCAGTAGAATCGAATAAATTTCGGGATGAAATTTCCCTAAGGACGGGAGAATGTGACACCCTTGAATTGAGCAGGTTAGTCATACCTTTAGAGTTGGCTAAGTGTTTATACGTGTTATATTTGTGATCTATGTGACCTTATCTGTGTGCATGTTTATCATTCTGAGCAAGGATTGTAACAGTACACCTAAATGGTCTCATGAAGATTAAGGCATGTTTGCTACCTAGAAAAAGTTCATAAGGGATCTTGTTGTGAGGCTTGATAACTAACACCCTATTTTAGACATAACAAGCAGTATTAACTGCTTCAGCCCAGAAAGTTGTTGGCAATTTTGTATCAGCTAGCATAGTCCTAGCAGCCTCTATTAGTGTCTTCTTTTTAACTTTCTACTACTTCCAATTTTGTTGTGGGAGTCCTAGTCAACCACTAAAATTCCCTCTTAATACCCTTCATTTCACAGAGAAATGATTCTGACTATTTCTTGAATTCAGTCCTATTGTCACATCTACTCACTTTCACCCTAAGGTCTATTAGATTTTCTATGCCTGTTATGAATGTTTTAAGGATTTCACTAGTTTCATCTTTAGTGGCTAAAAAGAAAACGCAACTAAACCTACTAAAATCATCTGTGATAACTAGGCAATACATATTTTTTATTAAACTCTTTACAAATGTTGGGCCAAACAAATCCATTTTCTATATATTTTTTTCTTTCTTTTTTCTTTTCAAAAGCGTTTGTTCTATAATATTTATTCAGTATTCTTATCAAACTTTGTTGCATACATTTATACATGGTTGGCTGATTGATTTAACTAATTTGGTTTACAAGAAGCTCTGTGTTGCTTTCCCTTCTTGGTCAAAGCAATACAAGTTTGATTTTATTTCAAAAAGGTTTGAAGGTAAACTCTTACAAGTTTCCCCTTACCAATTATTCATTGTTTGAAAATTTACATGTCTCCGAGCCTTCCTATGCCTAAAGATTAGATTCATCTAGTGTGGCTTTTGCAAAGAGATAAGTGAGACCTCCTCACTATACATGTTATCCTTTCTAGGAACTTTAAGCAAAACATGACTTTCATCAACTTAAAGTCTGGAGACGGAATAACACATTCAGTATCAGTAAAATGAACATTTATTCTTTATTGTCACACATTTGTTGAGACATGAGAGGTTAAACTTTTGTTTACTTTTCAAATTACACATCTTTCACAATTTCCAAATTACTAGTTCTTATTTTACTTTCTCAGTATTTTCTCTCATTTGGAAATTTCCTCTAAAGGGTTAGAAAATCTCCCCTATCAATTTCTTCTAATCTACTAAGAAAGGATATTTGTTTCCTTTCTGTGACACGTAGAGCATCACTGTCAAAGCACTTCTTTATCCTTCAAATTCTTGTTGTGGGAAGCCTGCACATAATGGTAAGGATAATTAGTTTCTTTTTGGGGACCCATGCAATTTTACTAAACTTTGGATTATGACTGGTGCTATCATTATAGTTCAAATCTTTTAAAGGTACATTGGATGAACCATTGTTTCTGGAGATCATGGTTAAACTATCTTTGTTGTTTTGTTTCCAATATCGAATATGCTATGAAATTATCAACATTTCAGTCTTGTTTCCCGTTTACAAACACTAAGGAACTGTTTTTGGCCTAGACAGTTATTTTAACCCTGATTGTTCCTCTTAACAAGTATTAAACTTTTTAGTGAAAAATTACTGTTTATTAGCTGCTATTTTTTTCTTAAAAGGATTCTAGTAGTTGATATGTATTTATTAATAACATTTTTCATGGGTTCTGATTATTCTGTGCTGTTCTTGATTTGAATCAATATTAAAAGGTGCTAAACGACACTAACTTGAAATTGATAAACAGGACCTTGTTAAGGACGAAACCATGGGCCTTTTTGGTCTAGGGTGAGTTTAATTATTAGGAAATATGATGTTTGTTTTTCACCTATTGGAATACGTTGTTAACTATCTGGTTTTGACAATTCTCGGCGTCCTTGGTATCTCTATTGTACCTGTTTATTGCATTCAGTCTTCAAAATGATCAAAAACCCTTCCATACACATGACAAGCCTTTGTTTGTATCAATCTCAGAATCACTCCCATAATTTTTTTTAAGACATCTATTGGTTCCTGTTTCTCTTGTTTCTATCTAGGAATCTTGGCGATCGTTTTGCCTTTTTTTTATCAAATGATGTTTTCCTGTAGATTTTATTGATCAGTAGACTTTACGTTTTTTCCTTAGCAAAAGTAAGTTTATTTAACACCATCTTCAACTGTTTTAACTTTATGCACATTTTATTCTTCACTATCAGGATTACCCATTACTCAATAATTGGGGCTCATTTTCTTTCCATAAAAAGTTCTCGGTTTTTCATTTCGTCTTGACAAATAGTCCTTTTAATATAGACTCATAAAGACTCATTCATTCAACAACAAATTCATCCTAGACTAGGATAAACTAAATCAGATTTTGGTGGCATAAAATTCCTTGTATAGGGAGGGTGGGACAAAAATTATCCCCTAATTCCAGTTTATACACTTTATCCATCATATTGGTGTCTTAGAAGTTTAATATGTTTTTTGTTGAATTTTCTAAATTTTTTTACTGTTAAGTTGATGCCTATCTTTTTTTTGTAGCCAAATCTAACTTTCTTTTTAAGCTACTGTAATATCTATATATCTTAGATAGATTTCACATTTTAAGAGTTTTATATCTTCCTCATACACAGACTCATTGTTGGGTTTCAGAGGTTTCTACAATTTAGTGTTGCTACTTATACAAGTTACTACTGCCAGTTCTACTTAGTGCTGCTGGTGAAGAATGTTAAAGATTCATGAAAATAGACTAAGTAGTTAGTACTGTTAGTGTTAGTATAGTTAGTACTACCAGTACATTGTTAGTTACTGTCCGAGTATAGTGCTTTTTAGTGTATGTTAGTACTGCTTAGCAGTAAAAAAAAAATAAGATAGGTTAGTGCTTGTTAGGAGATTATGACATGAGTTTATTATAGGAATAGATATGTTTATCTTCAACGTTTTAGTAAGCACATTTAGGGTTTTCCTTTGGTGTATTTTAAAGGGAACCCTACGGCACTAGTTAGATTATATGTTTCATTACATAAGAATCCACGAATTATTTACATTAGGTTATTAATATGTAACATAGGTTGATTAATTGAAAAAAGTTCTATTTTATTCATGGTTATTTTAGCATTATATTTTAGTTTCTACTTAGCTTATATTGTTCATAGTCATTGTTTCTCTTGTAGGTTTGTTTGGATTATCCAGATTGGCTACCACCCTTAACAGGTTAGAAAAAGATACTATTATAGTTAGGGATTCTACATCATTATCCTAGATGTCTCTTAAAAGTCTTTGACAAATTGTGGCGTTATTTTGTTCTTTTAGGTCTTTTTAAACATTTCTAAACAATAATGATGAAACAAACAATTTGAGTCATTTAGATACTCTGAGTTTTGTAGAAAAGAAGTTGAACTTGTTGGAAGAATAAGCTATGAGAGCAAAAATTGGTTGGACCTCTTCTTCTGCCTTTGGTAACTCCAATCATAGCCCAAATCGATCACATTGAGGATCACTAAGGCATTTGTTGTAGTTCCTTCCTCAACTGGATAGTCCTTCTGATAGGTTCCTTGTTTTCTGCTGTCTTGGTTCTTAGGTTGCTCCTGCACTCCATTGTGCAATGTGTCCTCTCTTGTCGGCCAGTTGATGAGACACATCCACCTTGGACTTGTCAAACCTAATTCTTTCTTTGTTGGCCATGTCCAGCTTCCTTCCAGTATTCTTCAAGGAATCTTCTTGCCCTCATAGTCAGCATAGCAATGTTCCACCTCAAATCTATCTCTTCTAGATCACCAGGATTGATGTGTTGCAGATCTTCATTATCTAGCTGTGGAATACTTGGTTAGCTAGTAAAGAAGGAATAAATCACAGCATCACTTAAATTTTCAACTATTGTTGAGCTATTAGCAGCACCCTGAGTGCTAGCAGTATTAACACCCTGAGTAGTATTAACTCCTCTAGTTGCACTGTTAGTGCTGCTAGAGGACAGAAAGGCTACATTGTGTGAGTTTGTGGTTGAGCTAGATGTCCCCTTGACCTCTGATTCATAAGCCTTCAGGTTGTTGAAGAGGTCATCCAAACTCAATGTCTTAATCTCTGGTTTGTTCCTCCACATAATAGTATGCATAGTCCATCCTTGTGACAAACTTCTCAATAACTTCTGATTGATGTCTTCTTGAGGGATAACTTCACCATGCATCTGCAGTTGACTAATTAGCTTTTGAAGCATTTCATAAGTTTGCTCAATCACTTTTGTGCTGGATGCAGCAAAGTTTTCATATTGCTGCTTCAGAAGATTTTTCTGAGTTTTCTTTGTAGCAGTATTACCTCCAAATCTATTCTCAATAGCCTACATCAATGTCTTAGCATCCTTGTATGAGTTGAACTTTAATTGATGCTCATTAGGTAAGGCCATCAACAGAGTACTTCTTGCCTTCAACTCTGCCCTTCTTTGTGCCTTCTCTTCAACACTTGTAGGAGGGATAACAGTCTCCTTACCATCAATAGTCTTGGTTACTATAGGGGCATTACCATTTTCTACGATCTCCCATAGAATGTAATTAATGCACTGTAGGTACTGCTTCATCATCATCTTCCAGAGATTATACTCACTAGGTTGGAGTATGGGTAGCTTGATGGTTTGAGTAGATTGAGAATCCATTGCTTTTTAAAAAAGTAGATCTTGTATGTAGTAAAGTTTCTTCTTATTCAAAGCTTCTCACAAGCTCTGATACCACTTGTTGATCCTAATAGAATAGATCTTGCTTAGCTTGTATAAGGCTAAGTTGTATTGAATAAATTCAAAACAACTATGATAGAAACTTTGATTGTGAATATCAAAGACTATGCGGAATCTAGTCAATGATACTAAGAAGAATTTCAATGAAACAGTAATGAATAAGATCAATAACAAATAATTTACCAAACTTTCAGCCTTAATATAATAGGAACACTCTTAATAGTGTTAGGGTTACAAAACCTTGAAGCTAATTGACTTGTAATTCTTGTAATATTAAACTCTATACCCTAGGACCTCCTTTTATACACCAAGGAGTCCTAACCGGCTTACAATATTTTCCTAAGTTATCATGATCTTCTAAACAAATAACTTATACGTATCTTTTACAAAAATATCTCATACTTATCACATAAGCAATCTTTATCTTTTCTCTGATAAGTCTTTGATCTCTTCTCTGTCAGCATAAACTCTTCCAGCAGTTGTAATCTCAAGAGAACGAATCTAAAATGTGTCATTTGTAAAGTATCTCATTGATTTTCTTGAAATTTGATTTAAACATTTGTCCCTATATTTGCATCACAAATTGAAATGTTTTGAATGCAACACAACGAGATGTTGATCATTTGTATCTTAAGTAGAAATCCAATAAATGAATCTTGTAAATTTAGACTCAGTGCTCATCAGTAAGCCATGCATCTAATTCCACCTGCGAAAAACATGGACTTAAAAGGTGTCAAACATAAAGTTTTAGTGAGTTCATAGATTTTTTATAAGTACAACTTGTGGTCAAAGATTTTCAAAGTGTGTTTTTATGACATGTCAACCCTTTATCAACAGTCACAATTTTGTACGTATGAAAGTTGGACCGCACATTATTTCAAAAGGTATGGACTGATAATTAAAACCCACTAACGGAAATGTTACAAGTATGTTATTGCCAATGAGTGATTACGATTACTCTAGTTCGAAACCTGTTGCGGAGACTTATATGGTATGCATTTTATTTAAGGCATTGGTAATTGTTCGTTTGCTATGTGGTGGTTGGCCCTTAAGTGTTTATTAACAATTCCAGTTATGTTTCCGACTGGTTTAAGTTCACTCCAGTGCCTAGCTATTCACCCCTAGAACAGGGTTTGTCCAATCCCAAATAGATCTATATTTATAACATTAACGCTCCCACCCTCCCAGTGATTTTAAGTTCATGCAAACCTAAGCTATCCGTAATCCATTAAAGTTAAAGTTGAAGTATAAGTTTTTGCTCCATATGTGGTAAAAACAAGTATTGTATACCCTATTGCGGGATATATAAAATGAGTAGCAGTTGAACCAATCTGTAATCAACCATGTAAATGCATTGGGTAAAAAAGATGTTCTCACCCCAATAATAAAATATATGTAAAAAAGTAATTTCATTAAGGCTATAAATCTCTACCACGGATGTTGTTAGAATGATGCAGAAAGCAATATTAAGCACAACACAAACGGAAACCGGAACGGCTCGACCAAGAAGTTGCGGTTTATCTTAACGGCTATGACCCACTAGCTTAGGATAAATTTGGGTTTTCTGATGGATGGTTTTTACAGCCAAGCGACACGTTTGATAAAAGATTTAGATTCCATTTTTGTAATAGTTTGCGTGGTTGGTTTAAATTAAAATAAATCGAAAAGTAACCGTAAAGTATTGGAATATATTCCGTATATATTTACATATGAAAAAAAATAAAACCAAGTTTTTTGATAATTCATATCGTGCAAATATATACATGACAAAACAACCAAAGAATAATTACGAAGTGTATTAATACGTGACATTTATATATATGAAAATAAAATAAAAATAATACTTAATACCTTGCAAGTTTATATAGAAACAAAGAGAAAATAATCCAAAAACATCATATAATCTCGACACGTGTTCGGGAAAATCACCAATTAAATTAATTAATAAAGGAGTTCTGGCATAATACTATAAAATCCGTTTTAATGCTACGAATTATGTAGAAGATGTTTTTAAAGTTTTTACAAAAGTCATGATTTTATCTTCTAGTCGGAAATTATAAAATGATATTTTATAATTTAGTATAATGTTTCCTCGACGGGTTTTAGTTAAAATAGTTGTCTTATCTATAAAAGTATAGTTCTCGTTTGTTCATCCGGTTATTGTATAATTACAAATAAGTACTCTTAAGTCTATATCTCGTTCTTTTTATCTGCTTTTTTAAGATAATAGAAAATTTAAGTGAAAGATACTAAGTATGGAAATTTCTATAAATTGTGGCATGACTTTGTGCGTTTTTTCGGTCGTTTCCACATATTTAATAAATCGATATTTTTCCCTCCCCCCCCTATTAATTTCATCAACATTGCAAACTCCCGTGCGTTTTATATATATATATTTATATATATTTTAATATATATATATATATAATAATATATATATATATAATATATTATATATATATTATATATATAAAGTATATATATATATAAATAAGATCAAATAATAGGAACTAAAAAAAAGTAAACCAAAACCCGCTTACGGGCTATCAAACATGCGAAACACAAAAACCCCTAGATGGGCTGAAAACAAAACACCTCGGTTTGGTTGTTAATCCACTGAATGCAAACACCTCTATTTGGGTTATTAAATTGCACAAAATGTATCATAGCAAATAATACACTTATTTAATCAATTTAAACCACCATTTTAGATTCGGTTTGTATTACTTAATGTTGAAATATATTTATTTGTCAATTTTTTTACAAATCAATCACCCCCTTGGTGTTAAACTGCCAACCAAACGCACCCTAGTGTTTCTGTTAACCCAAACGCATCCTTTTAGTGTTTTTGTTAAACCAAACGCACCCTTTCGGTGTTTCTGCACAGCCAAACGCACCCTTGTGGCGTTGAAAAGAGAACCAAACGCACCCTTGGTGCTAAACCCAGATCCAAACGCACCCTTGGTGCTGTTTTAATAACCAAACGCATCCTTGGTGCTAAACCTAGATCCAAACGCACCCTTGGTGCTGTTTTAATAACCAAACGCACCCTTGGTGCTAAACCTAGATCCAAACGCACCCTTGGTGCTGTTTTGATGTTGTATCTGGCTGGGGAAGCTGCGGATGGTTTTAGCCGCTAGGTTGGTGGATAGTTGGTTGGAGTGGAGGGTGGCGGTGTGTGGCGGGGTGGTAGTGGAGGGTGGTGACGAGATGATGATGGTGGTGTAGATGGTGTGGTGGATATGATGTCGGCGGTGGTGCGTCGGCAGTGGTGGTGGCCGACGAATGTTGGCCGGAGGTGGGTGACGAGGTGATGATGTTGGTTGTTGAAATGGTGTACCGGATCTAATAGATCGGTGGTGATGAGTTGTGGTCGCAACCCTAATGGGTTTTCTCTTTGTTAGCCTCAATTTATTGAGTCGAACAAGGAAGTTCGGTCACTCTACGATGGAGCTTCGGTCTTTAATTAGTTAATGTTGTAATAGGATAATATCGGGAATCGGGCTCGATAGTTAATCTAATATTGTATATGTTTCGGGTTTAAGCCCAAGCAAAACCCGAGCCCGGGTCCTAGTTAAATATCCCGCACGTCACCATACGTGTCGGGGTATATAAGGAACTTTTCCACTTGGAAAAGTTAGTTGTTCAGTTGTTGAAAATATCTCATAAATCTAATATCATTTCTCTCTCATTTCTCTCTCCTCCTTTCTCTCTCTAAACAACTCTCCTCATCTCATTTCTAGTCCGATTTCTTTGTTATTGGGTATTGTTGTGATTTCGGATTTTCTTTATCGATTGTTATTTTAATGAAGTTGGGATTAGGAGTGTTTTTGTTGGTGGGTAACCTGGGATAAGTTATGGATGTAAAATGAAGATAGAAAGATTTAAAAATTTATCAATTGGGTAGTAGTGTGTATTTTAGATTTGTAATTATTTATTTTGGAAGTAGTTAATGTGGTATGTGTTTTGTTTTTAGTTTTTTTGTCGGGGTTATATAAAAGTATTTTTTTTTTATTTGTGTTTTTTTGTTTATTATATGTTTTTATATTTTTTGTATTTAGGTATTTTTGTTTTTAATATTTTTTTTTTTTTTGTTTTTTTGTTTTTGGGATTGTGTTTTTGTTTTGTTTTAGTGTTGTTTGTATTTTATTTTTGTTTTATATTTGTTTTTTTAATTATTGTGTTGATTTGTGAGAATTTTTTTTTTTTTTTTTATATTCAGAGTTGTATTGAATGTTTGTTTTATATTTTTTGTGTATTTGTTTGGTTGTTAAACTGTGGTAAGTTGTTTAGTTGTTGTGTTTTTTATTTTTGTGTTTTGGTTGTTTGTTTTTTTTAATTGTTTTTAAATGTTTGATTTTTTGAAGGTGTAGTGGAAAGTATTTAGTTGATTTTATAAGGTTGTTTTTGTTAAACTATAATTTTATTCATTTATAAATTAGATATGTGAGAAAATATGATAAAGTTGTTGGTGTTTGTTTGTTGGGATGAGTGAAACTGATTTTTGGATAAAGTAAGTTTTGTTGTTGTTGTGTTTATATTAAGAAGTGTGTTTTGGTTTTGTGATGTTGTTGTTTAAGGGGGTTGGGGGATTATGTGTGTGGTAGTATTTGTTGATCCTACAATTTTTTTTGTTTGTTTTGGTCCTATTTCAGAATTCTTTGGTTTCAGTTTCAGAGATATTCTGAGATTCTCTGAGTGATAGGATATCTTTGGTGATTATACAGTTTGATGTTGGGTCGGGGGTGGTGGAGAAAGTTGGGTCTGGGGTTATTTATTTGTGGGTTTGTTGTGTGGAGGTGTGTATTGGTTGTCGGGGTATGAATGTGTTTCCTTATTTATTTTCATACTTGTAGGATATTATTTTGGTATAGAAGGAAAAAGAAGATGGTGAGAAGAAAGCGATAGGTTATTATGGATTGGTGATGTGGAATCGCATCGTTCATTATTGGGTGGGGAAATCCATGGTGTAATGGGTGGGTGTGGTTAGGGGGGTTAGAGTGCGGGGGGTGAGGGGGGTCTTGCGGGTAGTGGTGGGGAGGGTGGTGGCTTTTTGTAGTTGGGTTGGGGTGTGTTTTTTGTTGTGTGGTGGTGGTGTGGGATGGTGGTTGTTGCACCGAATGTGCCGGGGTGAGTTGCCCCGGGGTGATGGATGGGAAGTGTTAGGGTTGGTGGGTGGTTTGTTGGGTTGCTGAGCCGTGGTCCGTAGGGGCCACATTCAGTGCTGCTGTGAGGGGTGAGGTGGAGAGATATGGTGGGGGGGGTGAGTTGCGGTGACGTGTGAAGGGGGGTTGGGGTGGTTTAAATTGTGAGTTGAGGTGTGGGTGTTGAGAGGAGGGTGGAGGGGGGGGGGGTTGGAATAGGGAGTGGTGGGGGGGGGGGGGGGGTGGTGGGGGGGGGGAAGTGGTGAGAGGGGAGGGGGGAGGGGGTTGGGGGGGGAGGGGGGGGTGGGGGGAGAGTATTGAGGGGGGTATGCGATGTGAGGGCGTGGTAGGGGGGAGGGTGGGTAGGGGGAAGGGAGTGGTGGGAGGGGGGGAGTGGGGGGAGGGGTGGGGGGGGGGAGGGGGGGGGGGGGGGCGGGAGGGTGGGGGGGGTGGGGGGGGGGGGGGGGGGGGGGGGGGGGGGGACGGGGGTGGGGGGTGGGGGGGGGGGGGGGGTGGGGGTGGGGGGCGGGGGGGGGGGGGGGGGGGGGGGGGGGGGGGGGGGGGGGGGGGGGGGGGGGGGGGGGGGGGGGTGGGGGGTGGGGTGGGGGGGGGGGGGGGGGGGGGGTGGGGGGGGCGGGGGAGTGTGTTGAAGTTTGGTATGAGGGGGGGGGGGGGGTGGGTGGTGTGGTAGGTGAGGTAGGTAGGGGGGGGGCGTGTTGGGGGGGGGGGGGGGGGGAGGGGGGGGAGGGGGGGTGGGGGGGGTGGGGGGGGGGGGGTGGGGGGTGGGGGGGGGGGGGGGGGGGGGGGGGGGTGGGGGGGGTGGGGGAGGGGGGGGGGGGGTGGGGGTGGGGGGTGGGGGGGGGGGGGGGGGGGGGGGGGGTTGGGGGGAGAGGGGGGGGGGGGGGTGTGGGGGTTGGGGGGGGGGGGTGGGGTGGGGGGGGGGTGGGTGGGGGTGGAGGGGGGGGGGGGGTGGGGAGGCGGGAGGGGGGGGGGGGGGGGGGGGGGCGGGGGGGAGGGGGGGGGGATGGGGGTGGGGGGGGGGTGGGGGGGGACGGGGGTAGGGGGGGGGGGGGGGGGGGGTTTATTGTAGGGGGGTTGGGTATAGGGGGGTGGGGTGGGTTTTGGGGGGGGGGGGGGGTGTGGGTGGTGGGGTGGTGAGGGTAGGTTTTGTGGGGGGGGGGGGGGGGAGGGTGGGGGGCTGGTTGGGGGGGTGGGGGGGGTTGAGTGGTGGGTGGGGGGGGGGGGGGGGGGGGGGGGGGTTTCGGTGGTTGGGGTGGGGGGTTTTGGGGGGGGGTGGGGTTGGGGGTCGGGGGGGTGGTGGGTTGGTTGGTGGGGTTTGGTGGGGGTTGGGGGGGGGGGTGTGGGGGGGGGGGGGTTGGGGGGGGGTGGGGGGGGGGGGTGGGGGGGGGGGGGGGCGGGTGTGGGTGGGGGGGGGGGGGGGGGGGGGGGTGGGGGGGGGGGGTGGCGGGGGTGGGTGGGGGGGAGTGGGGGGGTGGGGGTGGGGGGGGGGGGGGGGTGTTTATTGGTGGCTTTGGAGGGGGGTGTGGGGGGGGTGGGGAGGGGGTGGAGGGGGGGGGGGGGGGGGGGGAGGGGGGAGGTGGGGAGGGAGGGGGGGGGGGGGGGGGGGTGGGGGTTTTGTGATAATTGGAGGGAGAGGTGAGGTGGGGGGTTGGGGGTTGGGGGTGTATGTGGGGGGTGGGAGGGGGATGTGGGGGGGGGGGGGGGGGGTGATTGGGTGCTTGGGGGGGTGTGCGGGGGGTGGGGGTGGAGGGTGTGTGTGGATGGTGGGGGAGGGTGGGTGTGTGATGGAAGTGTGTGTTTGGGGGGGGGTGTATTGTGTTTTTGGTGGGGGATGAGGGTGGTTGGGGTGGGGGGGGTGGGGGGGGGTGGGGTGGTGGGGGTGGTTGGGGTTGGGGTGGATGGTTGTGGTTGTGGGGTGGTGTGGGGGTGGGAGTGGGTGGGGGGGGGGCTGGTGGGGGTTGGGGGGGGTGTGGGTGGCGGGTGGTGTGTTGGGTGGGGGGGGGTGTGTGGGGTGGGGGGTGGTTTTTTTGAGGATGGGTGTGGGAGATGGAGTGTTAGGGTAGGGGGGGTTTGAGATCATTGTTTGTGATAGGTGAGTGGGGAGGGTGATAGGCGATGGTAGTGTGTGTATGGTGGCGTGTGTTGGGTGTGTGGTTGTGTTGGGGGTTTTTTTTTTTGTTAGTTACTCTTTATTTTTTGTTATATTTTTTTATTATTTATATTATTAATCTGTTTAGCAAGGTAGCAATACATTATCATTGACAGAGGAAAAAATTAAAAAGAATAAAAAAAAAAAGGATTAATTAAATTTTATAATAAAAAATATATTATAGAGGAAAAAAAAAGGTTTATAATTGAGAAAGTGTGGTAAGATGAATTTAGAAAAAATTATAAATAAGTATAATATAAAAATTAAAATAAGGGATATTAAAAAAAAAGAAAATAAAAGGGAGAAAAGTAAAAGTAAAAAAAAAATTGTGATATGAAAGGAAGAAAAGAAATAAAAAAATAAATATAAGATTGAAAAGAAAATACTAGTAAAAAAAAAAATAAGGAAGTAATTATAATAATATAAAAATATAGAAAGAAAATAAAAGTAAGATATGAAAAAAGGGGAAAAGAGAGAAAAAACAGTAAGAGTGAAGAAATAAAAATCAAAATAAAAAGGAAAGAATATAAAGTAAAAAAATAGAAGATTAAAAAAAATAAATAAGGAAGAAAAAAATATAATAATAAAATAAATAAGAAAATATAAATAAGATAGTATAAAAACAAAAGAATAAACAGTATAAATGAAAAAAGAGAATATGAAGAGAGATTGGAGAAGAAAAAATCTAAATTGGAGTTGATGTGAAAAAAAATGATAATAATAAGGATTGATAGGGGAAAAAATGAAGAAAAAATAAATGAGTATAATTATAGAGAATTAAATAATAAAAACAAAAGGTGGTGAAAAGAAAAAAGATAAATCAAAAAACAAAAGAGTAAAATAATTGTAGGAAAAAAAATAGTTAAGTTAATAATTTAGAAGATAAATTATTTGAGAAAAAATTAAGGAAATATAAAAAATAAAAAATATGTAAAAAAAAGATTTGATGAATATGATAAAAATTCTTACTTAGGCTATCGGTTAATTGGAGAATATGTGTTGAGAATAATAAGGTTGTATGACGTTAGTATTTGTGGTGTTTTGGAGATATTTTTCTAGGATGTGTGTGTGATGGATTTTGTGGAGATATTTTGGTTTTGGTGGAACATTTTTTATTGTAATATGGTTTTTTTTATGATCCTTTGTTGTTTTATGTTTTTGTATGTTTATAGTTGAGAAGCTAATAGTAAAGGACTTAAGTTTGAGGAGGCAATTTTAAGGCAATGTTGTGTAGTTAGCTAATTGTTTTTGGCATGAGGGAAGAAGAATGAGGAAAGAGGAGGGGAAGATTTTCAAGCCCTGAAAAAATTTTAATAAAAGGATTCAGATGCAAAGAGTTTGTGCTGTTGATTGTGGTTTCTTTTTGGGGTAGTAGGAAAAAAACACATATAAAAAAAATAAAATAAAAGAAATAATTAGAAAAAGAAAAAACAATAGTGTTTATAGTATAAGTAGGTGTTTGGTGGTTGATGGTGGGGTGTTTGGGATTCTGTCTTGGTATGTTAGGGGGGATGTTTTTTGATGATTGGTTGAGTTGTGTATGTTATTTTGAATTGTGGTGTGTGAGAATGCGATTTTTTTATGTTATTTGGTTTTGTGGAGTGTTTTTGGTTCGGAGATTAGTTTGGTGATTTCTAAGGTGTTTTGTTTTGATGGTTGGGTTGGTGATGAGATTTTATTTTTTGGGATATTTAGTTGGGGGTGATTATTTTTGCGGTTGTGGGGGGAGAATATTTTGGGGTGAGAGGTGGTGGTGGGTTGGGAATGGTTGTGGTGAGTATGTGGATGTTGGGTGATGTGGGGGTGCTGTGGAGGGTTGTGGGGGGGGATGAGTTGAGTTGGGGTTGGAGAATATGGAAAGCATAATCGTTGTTAGAGTTTCTGTTTTCGTTTTTCTGGTTGTGAGTTTTTGATTAGTTTGTTTTTTTCTTTTTTTTTTTTTTTTGTTTTCGGGAGTTTTTTTGACAAAATATTGGCAATAACTTGCGTTTGGGCCAGAAAAGTCATCTATGAGGATAGTTTTTTTTATTTGTTGCGATTTTTGCGTTTTTGATTTTGTTTTTGTTTTGTGTGCTTGTGACTTTTTTCGTTCAATGTTTTGTGCGTTTTTTGTTCGTTTTGGATTTTTTCTTTTTTTCGGAAGAGTGATTCTTTCGTTGTGGTTTTTTTTTATTTTTTTTTTTTTTTGATTTTTAGCCCTTTTTTAGTATGGGTCGTGTTTTGTCTGTTTGTTTGCCTTCGTTTTTTTTTGCGTAGTGTTTTTTTCATTTGGCGTTTTTGTTGGTGTATGTAATGAATTTTTTAGACGAATGTGGTTGTTATTTTGTATTTTGCTTGCGGTTTTTGAGTGGTTTTTTTTCTGTGTCGGGTTTGGTTTGCGTTTGTGTGTTTTTTTTTTTTGTATTGTTGTGATTTTGTTAGGTTTTGTGCAACCGCAAGAGAGGTAGAGAAGGATTATAATGGGATAGATGAATGCTGATATAGTTAAATTTTTTTCTATTGCTGGTGTGTGTTGTTTTTATTGATTTTGAAGTTATAAAAAACGAGCACATAAAGGAGAGTAGAGTTATGAATGAGAAATTTTCACTTGCCGTTTTTTTTTTCTTTTTTTGCTTTGTTTGTTGGCACGCTAGTAAATCCTTTCTCTTCGTTGCGTTTTTGTGACCTCTTTATATTGTCATTTGTAGGTTATTCTTTAGACAGGTTTCCAATAAGGTGTACCTCATAAGGTGGCGTTTGTGTAGCGTGTTTAGGCTCAATTGAGTTCTTCTTTTATTTCATTGCCATGCGCGCCACTTTGAAGGGACGGTAAAATTTTCGATTGCCGTTTTTGTTGGATCTTCAAATATTGTCGATTTTGTGTTTTGTGTTGTTTTGGGGCCGTGGGTTGATCCCCCAAAATTCATTCTGGTCGGTGCATTATATTAAATGCTACTCCTGAAAAGATCAAGGGCAGTTTTCATTTGTGTTTGTGGTTTAACCAAAAACACCGAAAGGGTTGGGTGGTTTCGGGGGTTGTTTCTGTTTGTCATGCGTTTTTTGGTTGTCTTGCGTGTTTGGTTTTTGTCCACTGCGTTTTTGGTTTTAAAGATATTAGCACTGCGTTTTGTCAAGAAATCTTGTGTATGTGAAAGGAAAGACAAAAGAAGAAAGTGGTTTTTCAGTAGTATAAAACATCCATATTTTGATCTGTAATAAGTCGGATTTTCAGGTCCCTGGTGGACCCTCTCAAATCGAAGAGAGGAAGGAAGAAAAACATGAGGATCACGCTTCTTGTGTTCTTTGGTGTTTTGTGTTTTGTCTTGGTGTTGTAACCATTTTTATAAGCTTGTGGTTGGTTGCGGCGGTTGGTGGTTTAAGGGTTTTTTTAAGGCCCCCCAAACTACTCGTTTCTATGATTTAATTGACATTATTTTTAGTTTTTTGGAATTTGTTTTAGACTTGTTTTTGTTCTTGCTCAGGCCGCCCCGCCCATATCTCCATCTATATTTTTTAGCCCGTCGTTTCAAGATTTGGTGAGAACATTTAAACAAACAACTTTAACCCTAAGCCAGAAAAGAGAAAAAATTATATGTTTTTAGACAATTCTAAATCATTCGGCCCCGCTGATTACGAATAAAATCATTCACGGGGTTATCTAGTGATCTGGGTAAATCCCGTTAATTCATATCGGTTTTGATCAATAGCCGAGTGTAAAGTAGTAAAATCCCAAGTGAACTGAATAATTACAAATCCACAACCTCAATCACATTCATATCCACTTAGATCCAACAAACTCTTTTTACATTTCATAATTCACGTTTATTTAAAATGGGTACAAAAGGTTTACTTCATCTTCGGGTTCAGTTTTTAGAGGAAACAGGATATAGAATACTGCAGATAGATAGAGATGCAAGCAAAGATTTTCAAAAGAAAAACTCCAAACGTGTTGAACAAAATTAAATGCACTCTTCTCTTTAAATAATCCACTCAAATTCTCGAAACATAGACAAAAGAACAGACTTTGTCTCTGATTGTTTTTGCTGTATCAACAAAGCTTTTGCACCAACTCTTTGGTGGTTTGTGTCAGAACCTTCACAGTTTCCAGTTATCTCACACAAATGGAATAAACTTAGGGAAGAAACACTTTCCTCAAGCAGAAAAGAATAAAACATACTTGCGAGATGGGGATTCAAAATCTGCTCCGAAGTGTGATCAAAGGTACTGTTTGGATGAAAGGTTTCATTAACTCTGACTTGTTTTAAAGCCTCTCGATATTTAATTCAAGATCTTTTTTATCAGATCGAGAGAAAGTAAGTAAGATGGAAAAACTTCCAAAGGATTACACTAAAAAGGGACAGAAGCTTTTAAACATCAGGAAACAATCATCCAGAACATGAACTCCATTGAGCAATGTATAACAGAAAGAAGGCAAGTCATTCTTCATGAGTAAGAGCATAGGATGACGTTTTGAAAAAGTTGAGTGAATGAAAGACCGTTGCAGAATTCAACAGTTATGTCGTAGTTTTGCAAGGTTCAAGAGGTTCAATCACGGTTACGAGTTTAGGGAGATGAAACAAGCAGTTAGGATTGTTTCAGATGAAAAGAGATTGAAAAAGAAGAAATTAGAATTAGAAGCACATTACGGTTTTTGGCCAAAGATTCAGGGAAGTCTTACCTGCAGAATCAAGTTCTATTGATACGCCATTGGAAAGTATACAATCATGATGAAAGTAATGGTTTGCAAATGAAATGACGAAACGACATTCTGAGCAAACCTGAATCAATCATTAACGACACATATGTTTTGGAGAAGAAAGGATGATAGCAATATTATTTCCTGATTCATCAAATATATGACTAATGAATAATAGGTGGTTGATCAAAATCGGTGAACAGTTGTGATTGATGAGCGTGCTTTTGTTCCTGCGGCTGAATGTGTTAATGAGCGTGCTGCGCTTGCTAATTTAATTGCTAATTTGACTCTTGATACGGAGGAAAACAAAATGATATTAAAGAAATTAAAGAAAGCAAATGCATCATTAACTCAAGAACTAAAGGAGTGCAAAACTAACCTTGATGAGTCTAGTAGGGCTCTGGGGGAGGCTACTAGCAGTCTGGATAGTTCTCTGATTGCACTTCAGACCAAACAAAGTTAATGACCTAACGAGTGATTATAAAATACTTCAAACAAAGTTAAATGAAACTCTCAGACTATTAGCTATTAAAGACATTGACATAAAAGAGGGTTTAAAAACTAAAACCTATAAAATTTCAATTGTCAATCAGAAACACGATGAGCTAGTCAAAAAGAGTCTGTTAACTAGGTCACAATTTGAAGGTCAACT